>PVKU01003891.1:0-2500 GCA_004027475.1 Anoura caudifer | reverse complement strand
TTCCCAATTTTAAGGGAAATACTTTTAACTTTTCCCTATTGAGTAATATTTGGCTCTGGGTTTGTCATATTTGGCCTTTATATGTTGAGGTATATTCCTTCTAATCCTACTTTTTTGAGAGTTTTTACCAAAAATGGGTGCTGGATTTTATGAAATGCTTTTTCTGCATCTGTTAATATGATCATGTGGTTTTTATCCTTCATTTTATTTATGTGGTGTATCACACCTATTGATTTGCAGATATCGTACTAACCTGGCATCCACAGAATAAATCTCACTTGATCATGCTATGTGATCTTTTTAATGTATTGCTGGATCCAGTTTGCTAATATTTTTAAATCAGTGTTTATCTGGGATATTGGCCCATAATTTTCTTTTTTTGTAGTGTCTTTATCTAGTTTTGGATTTAGCATAATGCTGACCTCATAAAATGAGCTTGGGAGTCTTCTCTTGAATTTTTTGGAATTGTTTGAGAAAGATATGTGTTAGTTCTTCTTTGAATATTTGGTAAAATTCACCTGTGAAGCCATCCTGTCCAGGACTTTTATTTGTTGAATAACAAATTTATTCAACGGAGTCTTTTTTATTACTGCTTCAATTTCACTAGGTGTAATCTGTCTATTCAGATTGTGTGATTCTTCCTGATTCAGTTTTGGAAGATTGTATATTTCTAAGAATTTACCCATTTCACCCAATATTTTGTTTTTATAATCCTATGTATTTCTGTGATGTTAGTTGTTACCGTTTCTCTTTCATTTCTAATTTTATTTATTGGATTCTTTTCTCTTTTTTCTTGATGAGTCCAGTTAGACATTTATCAATCTTGTTTATCTTTTCAAAGATCCAGCTCTTGGTTTTATTATCCTTTGTATTGTTTTTGTTTGTTTGTTTATTTGTCTCTGTGTCATTTACTTCCACTGTAATCTCTACTATTTTCTTTATTCTACTTGCTTTAGGTTTTGCTGGTTGATTTCTTTCTAGTTCTTTTAGGTGTGTGGTTTGATTGTTTATTTGAGATTTTTCTTGTTTTTTGAGGTAGACCTATACTACTACAAATTTCCCTTTTAGGAATGCTTTCACTGTGTTCCATAGGTTTGGGTTGTGTGTTCTCACTTTCATTTGTTTCCTGGTAACTTTTTATTTCTTCTTTTGATCTCATCATTAACCACTTATTGTTTAGTAACATATTATTTAGCCTCTATGTGTATAAGTGGTTTTCAGGTTTCTGTAATTATAATTGATTTCTAGTTTCATACTGTTGTGGTTAGATAAGATGCTCAATATGATTTCAATCTTCTTAAATTTATTGAGACAAGTTTCGTGTCCTAACATGTGGTCTATCCTAGAAAATGTTTCATGTGTACTTGAAGAGAATATATATTCTGCTGCTTTGGGCTGAAGTTCTCTGAAGATGTCAATTCAATGCATCTGATCTAGCACGTCATCTGAGGCATGTCTTATCTCTCCCTTTGTGTTCACCAAGATTTGCTTTATATATTTAGGTGTTCCTATGTTGGGTGCATAATTGTTTACAAGGGTCATATCCCTTTGTTGAATGACTCTCTTTCCTAATTCTTGAAGGTATTGAGTTTGTGGCTCATTGAAAATCTGAGAGAGAAAAAAAAGAAAGTTAGAGGAAAATGGCTTCTGTGAGCAGAACACTTTTTGGGTCATTGTAATTGTGAAAAGAGAACCTGCAAAAGCAGGTTCATTTTTAATTTGGGTGAATGGATAGATGGTGTCACTCACTGCAGTGGGAACAATGAAAAAGAAGGGACTTCAGCAGAGACCTGTTGAGTTTGAGCAGCTTGTGAGATAGTTATCTGAAGATATCCAGTGAGAAGTGAGGAACTCAGAGTGTGAAATCCTGGGTAGAGATGATTATTGAAGCCTTTGGCATATGTGAAATAGACACAAAGGTGTAATATCAGCAAAGGGCATAGGATCAAATCCTGAGAAAATAAGATTTTTCCATTTTCACATTACTCGACCAAGAACAGCTTGCAAGACTATTGATCACTCCCTCCTCTTAATAGTCTCCCTTCCAAGGCTTCATAGATACAACTGTCTTCTGATTCCCCTTCCTGGTAGTGAAAGAATTATCCATAAAGGAGAGGAAAACCAAGAAAGTATAGAAAAGTGTCAGAGAGGCTAATAAAAGAGAGAGTTTCAAAATGGAGGTAATGATCAAAAATGCAGAAATGGAAAGGGAGTTGTAAGGACTTTTTAAGGTGTTCCTTGAATTTAACAATAATGTTTTGTTTTTTCATGACCTGGGAAAGAGTAGCTTTGAGGGACTGAAAAATGTCCCAAGGAGACATGTTCAAGGAGACATGTTCAAAAATGTTCAAGCACAGAATGGGAGGTGAAGAAGTGGTGATCACAGGTGAGGACAACCCCTCAAGAGTTACTGATGAATACATTCTATTGACTTTGCAGGGGAGCCCTTGCTGATGTGTGTGTGCGTGCATGTGTGCGTGCTCTATGTAATGGCCCAGAT
>PVKU01003890.1:0-163482 GCA_004027475.1 Anoura caudifer | reverse complement strand
AAAGGCAAGGATCTGCATCCAAGATTACTGTATCCAGCAAAGCTGTCATTTAGAATGGAAGGGCAGATAAGGTGCTTCCCAGATGAGGTCAAGTTAAAGGAGTTCATCATCACCCAGCCCTTATATAAATGTTAAAGGGACTTGTCTAAGAAAAACAAGATCAAAACTATGATCAGTAAAACAAACTCAAAACTATTAAAAACCGAGCCTAAAAAACAAACTAACTAAGCAAACAGCTAGAACAGGAACAGAATCACAGAAATGGCGATCACGTGGAGTGTTATGAGCAGTGGAATGGGATGGGGAGAGAGGGGAAAAGGTACAGAGAGTAAGTAGCATAAATGGTAGGTAGAAAATAGGGGGTGGTTAAGAATAGTATAGGAAATGTAGAAGCTATAGAACTTATATGTACAACCCATGGACATGAACTAAAGGTGGGGAATGTGGGTGGGAAGGGGTGTGCAGGGTGGAAGGGAATAAAGGGGGGGTAAATGGGACAACTGTAATAGTATAATCAATAAAATATACTTTAAAAAATAAAATGCAATTCCCAAATAAGGTAATATTTTTTAATAACGTACATCCTTTTTTTTTTTTTTTATAAATTTATGGTGCAGTTGTAATTTAACGGTACAGCCTGTTGTCAGGTCTCTGTATCATGTATCCATATTGAATTGGTTCCAGGGACGCCTGCCTGTCTGAGCTGGTGCTGGAATGCAGGGGATGCTGTAGCCTTCAGTTCCCGCAGGGGCCCGCTGTACATCTGGGCCATCTCGGGGCCCGAGAGTGGAGTGACCGTGCACAGGGATGCCCACAATTTCCTGTCTGAGATCTCTTTGTTCCGATGGCACACCCAGAAAAAGGGCAAGGTTGCATTTGGTCATATGGATGGAAGTCTATCGATCTTACAGCCAGGTAAGAATCGAATTAGCCAGAGGTCAACTTTTATTTTTCTTAGCACGTGTAATTTCTTATTTCCACAGCGTAAAGCCAAACGTAACCGAATTTTAATGTTAAAACAATAGCTGTGCAGACATCCATCATTGCACTGATTCCAAATAATCATTTGAAGTAAATCTATTTATAAGACAACATAATACATTTAATTCAGCTGTGCAGAGTTTACTTTGATTTAACCCAAATTAGTCATTTGTCCCATATTTTTACTTTTTAAAGTCAATTCTTTATTTCTGCACACTTACCAAGAAAATGGCCTGAATGAGTAAGGACGTAGAGCTGGAATAAGTGATGTCTTACCACCCAAAATATTCTCCCACCCACGTGTCAAACACCACTCAGATGCCACAGACCCAAGCAAAGCCTTTGATCCGGGCCCAGAAAGGAAAAACAGCTCTTTAATCCTTTTAGTTCATTAACCTGGCTGAATGAAGGGGTCTGAGAAATTAGTTTGTTTTTTGATTTTTAACAGTAACAAAATGTATAATGAAAAAATTGAAAATTTCCCCAAACAGCTCTCCACTCCTAAGAACGTCCTGCTGATGGTTGAAAAATGTGCTGTTAGCCACCTGGCCACCTGGCATCTATGTCCTTGGGTGTGACTCTTGGCTGGCCCGCTGGACGGATGGATCCTTTCAGCTTTGGGATCACTAACCTTCACAAAATATGACATTCGAGTTCCCTGAAATTAATAGGGGAACAAAAATCAAAATAGAACACAAGAAATTGTGAAAATTCAAATAAATCTTTCTTCAGGGAATGGTCTTCTGAAGTTTTTTTAAAAAAGGACATATAAAACAGTGATAGAGTAGGGCCATTTTTATCTTAAATATGCATAAAAAGGATCTATCTATTACTTACCTTATTTAGAAAGAGAATTATCCTTCCTCACCACCTCCTCTCTCTGCTCTCTGTCCACCTCCTCCTCCCTCCTGGTTACTGACCTCACGTGCGGACGCTTCCATCCCTCTGTTTCAGGCCAGTGTGGGAAGGGCAGGGACTGTGTTTTGCTGTGCTGGTATCTGCTGTCTCACACACCTCCACTCAGCCAGCTCATCCTCTGCCCTGGGAGCAGCGTGTCTTGTGGAGCTGGTCACTACGCCTCATGGCTAAGCGGCAGAATCCACAGACTTCCTCTGTTTGTATCTGATGACTACAGGTCTCCCCTTCCTGCACCTCATCTCTGCTGGCCTCCCCAGTCCCAGGGAGGGACTTTCGGGACAGCGAAGGTGGCTGTGTGCTCTGAGGTTCCTCCTCTTACCTCTCTGCCCTCGGGGGGTATATGCAGGGACACTCCAACTTCCGCCCCTTGGCTGGTTGCTCCCAGAAATCCTATAAGGACTGGGGGACACTTTCTTCATGGGGAATCAGCACTGCAGAGCTCTGAGGAGGATAGTGAAAACTTGGCTGTTATTGGGGTCCGTACTTCATTCTAGGGGTCTTTCATATTTTGTAATTCACCATTGAGGCCATCTTTTTTTTTTTTTTTCATTGACTAGGGTTTTCTTTTCTTGCTTTTTTTATTGTTATTGGGCATTTCTGAACGTTTAAACCATCAGACGCTGAGACACTGAAGTTATAAAACATTGAGGTGTTGTGTGCTCACTGGGGTGCCCAGAGGGGTGGTCGGTGGGAAGGCCACCCCTGCTTTTCTCTTTCCTGGTTCATGTCAAGCTGGAAAGCGCAGTGTTCTGACAGGCCAAGCTAGGGGACTTCCAGAGAGGCTGCTGTTTCCCAAAAACTTAACTTCCAGCTGTTTAACAAAGTACGGTATTTTTCAGACCATAAGATGCACCTAGGTTTTAGAGGGGGGAAATAGGAAAAAAATTTTTGAAGCAAAAACTGCGGTAAAATATCTAATAACATAAATAACATAATATTTCACCAACGTAAACGTAAACAACTCAATAGCAGCATTAACAACCATTATTCCTCCCAAATTTGGGGGGGGCAGGATGAAGAAAAAGAAAAGGTGAGTCTTATAGGCTGAAAAATACAGTAATTGGGGCGTCTGTGTTATTTTCCTGGACCTGTGCATGTCTTCCTCTGCCAGGGCTGCCCTAACCAAGCATGGCCGACTGGATGGCTTGGAGCGACAGGACATGTTTCCCAATGCTATTGAGATTTAATTGACACGTCACTCTGCGTGTTTACGGTGGACCACACAATGGCTTCACTACGTATTGTGGAAGGACATGAGTTCAATTAGCCTTCACCATCTCACATACATAGAACAAAAAGAAAAAGCAAAGAAAGAAAAAAATGTTTCTTTGTGATAAGAACTCTTAGGATCTCTATTGCTTCACAATTCCACAGGCCAGGAGTGTAAAGTCAAGTTGTCGGCCAGGGCCATGAGGGCACCAGGGAAGGGCCTGCCCAGGCCTCTCTCCATGCTGTGGTGGCATCGTGCCTGTCTCCGTGTGGTCTGCTTCGCCCCATGGGCATCTCTCCATGTCCCCTTTGCGTTAGGGCACAGTCATGGATTGGTGTCCACCCACCCTAATGACTTCATCTTAACTTGACCACTTGCAGGTACCTTATTTCCAAACAAAGTCACAGCCACAGATACTAAGTGTTAGGACCCCGGCATTTTGGGGGGATACGATTCAACCCACAAGAACCCAGCATAGACTTCTCAATCTCCTTTATCGCGTAGGGCTTTTAAGACTTCAGGCATGGACCGTTAGGAAAGGCAGTGTCTGGCTGTACATTTTCCTTTTGCGTACACAAGAGCTCACAGGCCACGGAGACAAGGCCACTCTTAGATTCTGATAAGACATACTGTGTGCGTTGGGAGCTTTGGGACGTTGGCATGATTACTGGCAGTGTTAGGTTTTTTTACTTCCCCCAAGGAGCACTCACCCACACTTCGTCAGTGACTGCCTGGCCCCACCGTGGTTGAGTCTCTATCTAACAGGATAGAGTTTCTGTCCTCACTGATGACCATGACCTCAAGCTCTCTGCTGTCCACTTTTATCTCCTTTGGGAGAAGAAAAACTCCTCATAGAGGACTGCCGCCATAAGGCAGTTCACCTGTTATGTTAAAGCAGTGACTTTTAAACTGTGAGCTTGTTAGTACGTGTGTGTATTTGTGTGTGTGTATTTGTGTGTGTGCTGGGTGCGAGGTAGGGAAGTCTGGTGGGTGACCCAGCTGGCTTTATGCCTGCTGCTCCCGGTCAGTCTGAAAAGCGCCACTTTATTCTGTATTATGTACTGGATCTTCGTGTAAAAATTCTCATGTGAAGAGAGGGTTCCAAGGCCACAAATGTTGAAAACTACTGCTTTAACTATTTCAAGTTAAATTCTTAGATAAAGCCAGATCATCAGAGAATTTTTTTTATCTTTGTAATAGAAATATTTTAATTGAATGGACTTTGGTATTACCTCTGGGGTGTGCACTTATCAAATTTGTGTTGTTTTGTCTTAGAAGTGTTGTCAGTGACATTGGCTCTTTCTAACACTGTGTCCCCTTTGGATTTCTGGTCTGAGTTCTAGGAAAAGATGTGCTGCTCCTGATCCCTTGTTTTCCTTTGTCATTTTGTTTCATTTTTCCTGTTGTGCAGCCTTTCCTGGTTTCTTTCCTCTTTGCTTTAGCCACTGCATCTCAGGATCAAAATTTCAACAGCTCTTTGGAGTACACAACACCCTCATTATTTTGTGTTTCAGCCCCCTTGTTTCCTTGCCCCATTTTTCACATGGAAATTGTCAACCTCATCTCCTTGGGACTTACATGCTTTTGTCCTTACCTGACTACACATTATCTGAAAATGAAACAGAATATAAATAAGAGCAAAATCAGTAACATATGTAAATAAAAATATTATCAGTTGTTATTCTAATGACTGGCTTTACATTTTATAGATTCATTTTCTATCTTTTATCATAAAAATGTGGATACTAGATAGAACAGAAAACAGTGGCTATAACTCATTACCATTTTGGCTGTAAGCATGGAGCTTTGAAGCAACATGATTTCCATATTATAACGTTTGCATTGCAAATCTTACTGTGTTTTCTGTTGCTGCTGCTATTTTTTACATGCTGGAATATTTTTAATAAATCTTAGATAGAGACTGGCACATGCAAATGCCTAAAAATGACTTAAGAAGTAGCTAGTGCAACTGAGGTTAAACCATTTTTCTGCCTCTTTTTGCCTTGTAATGATTTGCTATATTAATATTCATTACTGTTTGCTGTATCACATAGCAATTTAGAAGATGCTTGTTTTGGGAAAGAAGAAGCAAACTCACTTTCCTTGGTGGTTATTGTAAAAATGTGATAAATCCAAAGAAAAGAAACCTCTCATGCTCTTTCTGTGATTATATATGCACACATTCTAAATAAAATACTACTGATTTAAAGTCAACATTATATTTAAGTATTATATTCTGATGAATTTAATGTCAAGGCAGAAGCTAAAAGGTTTTCAATTTACTTCACAGTATTTTATAGACTCAAGGAAGTCTACTCTGTCCGCTGTTAAATTCTGACAGGTTGAAAACAGTGGGTACTGATGAGGTTGCAGACAGAGCTCCGGTGTCCTTCAGTGGTGTTACTTTGTTAAGGAAACACTTCTTTTACAGTTTACAGCACTTCCCAATAATCAATACTGTTTGTTAAGTGGTTGGTCCACTGCCTTTCTTTTGAGAATGAGAGGACCTGCTCAGTGGAGCCCCCTGTGGCACATCGGCAGAAGCACTTTTCCCCCTGTTGCCTGCTGTGTGGTCCGTGGGGAAGGAGCAGAGGAGTGTTTGAGGATCCTGTGCTTCGTTTAATTCTCCTTGTTTTATCTCCTGTTTTGCTGGCTGCCTCCTTCGTACTGGTAGTCAGCAGTGAATTATGATCATGACAAATGGTGTGATGAGTGAGAAAGGAGTGGAAGTAAATCTCCATATGCTGTTTGTAACAGGCCCCACTTTTGTAAGCTCTTTGAGCAACAAACATTTAATCCTTTAAAAAACTCCACATGGTAAATATTGTTATGTTCTCCATGATGAAAATAAAAGCCGAGCACACAGACATTAAGTCTCTTGTCCAAGAACACAAAGCCAGGGAGTGGTAGAACTCAGTGGGGCTGGACCCCAGCTCTCCTTACACACTATACTTTCCACCACAACACAATCTTCTTCCTTTGGCTAAGCCTTTTCCTTATGCGGTTGCAACTCACTGACATTGTAGCTGATGACAAAATTGCATGCATTATTTAAGTGTCTTTTTCTTACAGCTTTTCAGTAATAAGTAGGACAAACATTCCAGACTCTAGGGACTGCCACAGCAAAGCAGTGCAGTCTGACCCCTGTCAGGCAGACACGCTCTAATTGGCAGTGGTCACAGGTCAAGTGTCAGTTCTGCCGGAAATGCCAGCTTTCTGCTCCCAGGACTCCCAGAGCTCGCAACATGCCAGGAGAAAATTCGTCACATCTCAATTATTGATCTTTTTTTGAGAATGTTGTTTACTATCCTTTTTCTTCATGTGTCAATAAAAGGCAATAAAAGTCAGAAACATGTGCTGAGGCCTGAGTCCCTTGAAGGGCCAGACGAAGAGGACCCAGTCACAGCCCTGGAATGGGACCCGCTGTCTGCTGACTACCTCCTGGTGGCGAATGTGCACTACGGAATCCGGCTGATCGATTCGGAATCGCTTTATTGCATCACCACGTTCAACTGTCCCAGTGCAGCGGCCTCGGTGCACTGCTTGGCCTGGGTCCCCAGTGCCCCCGGGATGTTTGTAACTGGAGGTACGTGACCCCTGATGCCCAGCATGTTCAATGTGTGTTCTTTAATTCAGTCAGGAAAATTATACTCTTTTATTTGTTAATTTTGTGTGAAACTTATTAACAGTATAAATGGTGTCATCTGTCATAGTAACTGCCTACTTGACTTTTATTTATACTGTGTATTTTCAACATAACAACAAATAAAAATGAAATTAAGGCCCCACTGTCCAGGTTTCTGGTAACAAATTGGAATATATATGAGCAACAGGTGTACATGTCTGTGTATGTGTGTGCACAGAGGACAGGGACAGTTTCATCTCGGCCATGGCAGGCTGAGAGGGAAAGGACTGATGAGAAAACCAGTTTACTGGATAGGAGCCTATCAACCGTACTGGAAATTCTGAGACCAACGATCAGTAAGGCCTACGCAGACCTGGAATGTACCACCATGGGTTGAATGGATGCACCTTCATTGTTTCCTAATCAAGAGAGACTTAGCAAAGCCAGGAGATTATGTGGGATGGGAAGATGCAGGAATTAAAAATTGTGATTAGAAATTGAATGACTTTCCTTTCACTATTTACCAAGGTTCAGAAAGACACCTCTCAATTGACAGTCCCATCAGCTACTGTATCAGCACTTCCCCTTTTTGCTCAGTAAAATAAAAGACAGAGTCTTTATCCTCTTAGCATTTTAAAAGCAATCCTCTGCAGCATTATTTATGATAGCCAGGATTTGGAAGCAATTCACATGCCCATCGGTAGATGAGTGGTTAAACACCCAGTGGTACATTTATATAATGGAATACTACTCAGCCATAAAAAGGAAGTCTTACCTTTTGCAACAGCATGGATGCACCTGGACAAATAAGCCAGTCAGAGAAAGGCACATACTATATGATTTCACTTTAAATGGAATCTTACAAACAAAATAAACAAACAACGTAGAAACAGTCACAGAGAGAGAGAATGCAGGGAGAGCTGCAGAAGGAGCAGAGGGGGACAGGAGGGAAAGGTCAGCAGCTGAGCAGTGCACGTGTGTGGTTGCACAGCAGCCGCAGAGATGTGATTGCAGCGTGAGGAATGTAACCAGCATTGTTGAGACAACAGGGTGTGGGGCCAGGTGGCTGCTCAGGGCAGCGGGGGACTGACCATTCTCTAGAGTGCATAGTTTTCCGGCCACTTTGTTGTATGTCAGAAACTGGTGTAGAATGGTATCAAGTGTAAACTGTGGTTGAAAGACAAAGGAATCGGAAAAATTTTTTTCTTTTACTACTTGAAGCACTTACATTACATGTGGAAGTAGATGGATTCTTATATATCTTAATTGCCTTTAATTTCACATGATATAATTAATGATAGACATGGGAATTTTTATATAGCTGTTATTACTATTATGAGATAAAATTCACATACCATGAAACTCACGATTTTAAAGTGTACAGTTTAGTGGTGTCTGTAGTTACACATTTATATGACCTTCACCCTCTAATTCCAAAACATTCTATCTGTACCCACTAGCCGTCCCCCTCTGTGACCCCCTCTCCACAGCCCCCCGGGAACACACATGTACATAAACTGCTAACCTACTGTCTGTCCCTGTGGAGTTTGACGTTTCCCAGAAATGAAATAACTCAGTATTTGGCATTTTATGTCAGGCCTCTTTGATTAGCGTAGAGTTTTCAAGGTTCATTCATGTCATTGGGTATATAATTCATTCCTATTTATCGTGAATCATGTTTCATTGTGTGGATGTGCCAGAATTTATTCATTTATCAGTTGACAGACATGTAGCTATTTGCGTGCAGGCTTTTGTATGGACGTGTTTCTAGTTTTGCTGGGGATACCCACATGGGTGCAATCGCTGGTTAATCATTTGAGGGACTGCCTGGTTGTTTTCTAACAGCTTATTAAGGTAGAATTTTTGGAAGGGGAGGGGGCTTTCCAACCGGCTTCAGGTCAACTAGGCATCATCATCAGCTGCAGTTTAACAAGGGAACAGCTTATGACCATTCTGACGAGGAAGGACCTTTTAAGGTTGGGGCGGGAAGTTCTCAGTGGTGGGTTCTTCTAGAGCGCGAGGTCAGTGGGCTGCTTTTCTGTGACTGAATTGTCATGATGATTTTTGTGGGTAAGGTGCCATGGAAGGCAGTTTCGCACCCCAGAAAAGGATTTGGAATAGAAAAAAAGATTAAAAAACATGCCAAACATGTTAAGGTTGAACAACATTTTAGCTTTTTAGCTTTTTCTTTGATTGTATTATTGTACAATCTTACTGTTTGAAGACTGCGAATTAGTAGTGCTAAAAGTCTTTCAAATAGAAGTTTTTCGTTACTTTTATGTCTGGACATTTTATATTTCAAATAAAAGTTTTTAACAGAATGTTTCTCTTCCTGACTAGATTCTCAAATAGGCGTTTTACGCATTTGGAGTGTTTCAAGAACAACACCCATTGATAATTTTAAATTAAAGAAAACAGGATTTCACTGCTTACACATACTTAATTCTCCTCCTAGAAAAAAATGTAAGTGAAAGTATGAACAAAATTTACTATTTTAAAATATTGTATTTTAAAGTAAAATGTTGTATTGTTCAAGTAAAATGATGTAATGATGTGAACATACCAAATGCCATATGCTACTGAAAAGCAAATTTAAAAAAATAGCCTTGGACAGTATGTGTGCTGAAGGTACCTTGAAGCCACACCATTTCAGCCTCTCTGCGGCACCCTAATCCTTCTAAATCCTGGAGACCGGATCGGGACTGGGAATTAATAGTCCAGAGGCTGACATATTTTTTACATATCCTGCAATTTTTTGTGGTTATTTGTTTCTCTGTTTAGTTGCTATGAAGAGTCATACCTTGGGATGGCTGGAATAGCACAGATTCTCTCATATTTTTTATATTAGAAAAGTAGCCCATGTTCATTAGGGGAAAAACATAAAATATAAAGAAGTAAGTGCCAACCTTGTCATTTTTGAGTAATTCCTTTCAATTAGTCTATTGCTAGATGGCTAGTTTTTTACCCCATTTTTTTAACATAATAAAGTATGGATAAGAAAAATTATGAAAATGAAAATTTTAAATACAGATATTTGTAAAAAAAGTTATAAAAAAGAGTTGGATTACAGATAGAGAGGTATATAAAGAGTTCAAAACCACTCATAATGTCAGTAAATTAAAATATTAGAAAAACAAATCATGGATCATATTAATTTTAACCAAATTGTCAGCAAACTTTCATTGAATCAAATGCCTCTTTTGTTATTAGTAAGTAGTTGATTTTAGTATGGACTTCCTCTCACTCTCAGATTCTGAGAGGTATTATCCAAATGAATGCAAGAAGGAATACTGTATTATATTTTAATAAAAAGGGAATATACTCAAAAAAGAGAATATCTGGAAAATATTCATCCATCTTCCAGTATGTAATTGATATAGACTGGTCTGATAATTTACAGTGGTATCATTATTTTGAATTATGTTTGCAAAAGAATATTCACGTTCTAAAGAAAAACTTCTTGCAAGAAGACATGATATGAAATAAAGAATTTACAGAAAATAACTAAACACAGGATACTTATGTAACTGGAAGTTGGAGAAATGGAAGTATATAAACAGTTGAAGTAAACCTGAGGAAGAAGAAAGAAAAATTGGGATGCAAATGTGTGTCAGAAAATTACAATTCTTAGTTTGGGTGCTAAATTGGAGTGAATTATATAATGTCAAAAGTACTTATTTTCATCCAATGGGCATTTAGTGCAGAGTTACAAGCTTTCAAAGAAAAAATTCCTATGCTTGTGTATTTGTCTATGCAGAGGGGGATGCCAGCTAATGTACTGAGATTTTGAAAGAAGATTTCAATTAAAAAAAAAATCATTCTGTGCTTTAATTTAAGATTAGATTAAAAAAGCAAATATCCACAACATATTATGATTCCTCACATACTAATTTTCATCCATTCCCCCCTGCACTTTTATACACCTCTATGCAAAATAATATCCAAGTCTATGTATATGTGTATATACAGGGTGAGGCAAAAATAGGTTTATAATAAGCCAGGCAGTGAGGGACAAATACCATATGATCTCACCTTTAACTGGAACATAATCAACAAAAGAAAAAAGCAAACAAAATATAACCAGAGACATTGAAATTAAGAACAATCTAACAATAGCTGGTGGGGGGGAGCAGTGGGGAGAAGGGTTTTCAGGAACTACCATAAAGGACACAGGGACAAAACCAAGGGGGAGGGTGGAAGCAAGGGAGGGAGGTGGGTTTGACCAGGGTGGGGGGAGAGTGGTGGAGGGAAAATGCAGACAACTATAATGGAACAATAAAGTAATTTTTTTTTAAAGTAGGTTTACAGTTGTGAGTTCACCAAACACAGGGTTTATTTTTATATTAATATTTATTAATTATTATATTATTTTTTCATACAAATAACTGCAGACTTACTTTAGCCCCACCCTCTATTTTGGCAAAGCTGCCAAAGTGCTTCTGTGGTGGGAAATGTGATTATTTCTGGGTAGAAGAAAACAAAAGGCTTTTCTTTATTAATTTATAAATTTATTTGTTTATTAATTTCTAAATTAATTTAAGAATTATATAGTTCATACATATATGTATACATATACATATGTAAAAATTACATGCATGTATAAATTATATATACAATTTATAAATTAGTTTATGAATTAAGCCGTGCGGTTTCATTCCAGCCTATGGGAAGCTGTTGGCACACACGTTTACCTGCTGACTTCTTTTCCTTTTTCAGTTTCAATCCAGCCTCTGACCAAAAATCACCACACTTCCTCCACCAGCGAGGCAGAGCCCCCACCCCTGACACGGAGCCAGGCCTTCTCACTCCCTCCCGGCCACGCCCTGTGCTGTTTCCTGGACGGGGGCGTCGGCCTGTATGACCTGGGAGCCAGGAAGTGGGACTTCCTTAGGGACATGGTATGTCCGGGTGTCCCTCCTTTCATGCCCAACACTTGCTTTGTGAATGAAGCTCACAGTGTTTACTCTTACTTACTTATTAATATTGTTAACATACACTTTTGTAAATAATCATATATAAGGACTATATCCTGATTGGCTAAAATGTTTTAGAATAATGTATAGAATGATGACAAAACCAGTAAAAATCTTTCAATTTTCAACATTGAACTCCTGGAAATGTGAATGTCTAGCTTATCATGATCACTCTGCAAGGTCAGTAGTGTCCCCACTTTTGTGTGGCTGTGTCAGCCCTTCAGACAGCGCTGGAAAATCATGTTACTGGACTGTACTTAGGAAGCAAAATGAGAAACAGGGAAGAGACAACCCTCTTAGGTGGAAGAAAAGTTCATCTCCATCAGGTACTCCAAGCTTGGCTGTTCTCATTGGTAAATGAGCAAGGTTGGATGAAGTTGTAAGATTTGTTTCTATTATTGAATCATTATAATAACTCTGTGGTTCTATCAACTTCTGTTCTTATGATCATTAAGCCTCTATAATACAGTAGAATAAAACCTTGCTGAAGACTCATATATTTATTTGGTTTTGTTCTGTGCTTTTCTCCAGTACCTAAAATAGTGCCTGGTGCATAGCAAGTCTTTATTTTTAATGAATGCATGCATGCATGTAATTATATTGTGTTGTAATTAATATTTGTTAGTGATCATCCTTAATTTTCCCACATTTAGAGTTTATAAAATTGCCTGTTTTCTTTCTTCAGGTTTGAATTATACTAATCTTGACATTTAAGAAACTTTTAAATGTTAAATGTTTGTTCATTAGAAAAACTTAGAAAGGAGTCTAGAGCTATAATTACCCTTGTTAAAAAAAAAGAGAGAAATAACCAATAATACTATCATTTCAGGACTAATTTAATTTTGTCCTCAAATAAAAATACTGAACATTAGCAAAAATATTTTTAACAATATGTAGCTTATTTAAAAATATTCCTTTTGTAAATGTTTTCCCAGTGTGGGAAACTTTTTCTGTGTTTCAAATTACCACTTACTTTAAAAGGAATTATAAAAGGAAAGGGAGAAAAACATACTTTTAAAGTATGTTAAAATTTACATTAGTGAAGAAGCTACACAATCTAGGTTCAGTGGTCTTTCTGTTGAGTGTATGTCTTCATATTAAACTGTTGTATTTTAACTTTGTTGAATTTATAATTCAATAAAAACTCAAACATTCCTTTACTATACATTATTTCAGTGGCTCTTCTCCCTTTAAAAGTCTCTGCCAGTCAGAAGAGACAGTAAGTTTTTTCCTTGTAATTCCTCTCATCCCTAACACAGACCAAGACTTGAGATGACTAGAAATAACTTCTCGGAAGACGTATCTGATTCTGATGTTGTATGCATAAAGCATCTCCACAGATTCCAAATTACATGGGATAAGAAAAATCCTATTCATACACTTTCTAAAAGGTGTACTTCTACATGAATGTCTGCTTGATTAAGATGAAGAAAAATGCTTCAAAATTGCCCCTTCCTCCCTCTTGATAAGACGAAGAAGAAATATTCACAATTTAGTTCTTACTGTGTGATTTTTCAAATTTCAAAAATAAAATTTGAAAGCATAGCCATGAACTGACACTGAAAAATGCACATCCAGGCAGTCCCTGCCCAAACCAGACCAACTCCAACCCCCTGAACCTGTGGTTGAACCAGCCTCTCCCCCATTGCTGACTCTGGGATCCTCCTCTCCTCTCCGGAGAGGAGCCCCAGCAGCCCTGTGCTGCTTTCTGTGGGCGGTGCTTCCGGTGTCACCGAGGGTCTAGGACTTGGAAGGCGCCTCTGTGCCTCTAAGGCCGGAGCTGGAATAGAGAGCTCCATCCCTGTCTCTACCAGGTCCCAGCTTGCTGTAGTTTCTGCTGCTTGGGGTGGGGGTTTCAGTTCCCATGTTCCAGTTTGGGGAGATGACAAATGGTACCTCTGGCTAGTGGTGTTAGATTCTTACCAGCTTCTCCCACAGCGCATAGTGATCCCTTTCCACTTCGCAAGGGTAACTGTGCGCATATATTGGTACATCTCACGTCTCAGTTTGTGGGATGTTTGGGACCCAAATCACCAGGCAATGGGAACAAGTATTGTGAATTCCAAAGAATAAACTTGCTAGAAAATTTTGGAACATGACTCATTAAAATCGAGACCATGCCAATTATTCTTCTTTCTGTTAAAATTGTGACATTCTTTCAGAGTGTGTCATTGGTATCAAAAAAGGAATATTTGCATGGAAGCACTTTTAGTTTCAGTTTTATCTTGGTCTTTTATTACGCTACCAGAATGATGCAATAACTATTAATAGTTAATTATGTTACAAATGTCTAGCATAGTATTCTGTATATGATAAATAACTAGAAAATGTATGTGTTGAGTTGAAGACGATAGTTGGATTTTGAACATCTTTGTATTTAGTTGCTGATTTAAGGAACTGAGGTTGAATAAAATCTAGGTCTATAACAATGTGTACACTGAGAACAGCACAGAAACCTTTCAACCACTGCAGTGACTCAGGTTTTGTGGTTTTGCTTGCCTTATATGTTTGCGCTCCTATTTGGAAGCCGTAGTACATGGTTCAGCTTGATTGTACATCGTGGTTTGCTTATTAATAACGTGGATTTCCCTCAGTCATCATGACTTTTCCTGCTGCATTCCTAGGGCCACATCGAAACCATCTTTGACTGCAAATTCAAGCCTGCTGACCCCAGCCTCTTGGCCACCGCGTCCTTTGATGGCACCATCAAAGTCTGGGATGTGAACACGCTGACAGCAGTGCACACGTCCCCGGGGAACGAGGGCATCATCTACTCCCTTTCATGGGCTCCAGGTGAGGAGGGTTTCATTGAATCAGGGCTCCAATGAAATACATGACTTTCCTAACTTCTGTTTTCATCAGCATGATCTTCTTCCCATCCATAACATCTTATTCCAAAGGCTTGTAGAGGCAGATTAGCAATGACATATGGGGGGGGTTCAGCTTTGGGGGATTTTGGAACAGATTTCCTGCGTAGGCATTTTGTTGTCTGGGCCCTTTTATGTGACGTAAGCACATGGAAAAGCCACCATAAATCAGGAGGATTGCTGCTCATCTGATTTTTCTCTGTGACTTTAACACTTTTTACATGAAAGTAATCCTTAAGATTTTCATGTGCATCAAATATGTAAAAATTAAACATTTACTTTCTAAAAGTTAGAATACATATGTTTCCCTAGTATAGCTGGTTTGTGAATATGAACAATTACACACCATCACAGTCCACTTGTGACCGTGCGAGTGATTCTATGTCAGTTCCGCCTTTGTGATGTTGCAGAACTTTTAGCCATAGTAGAGTCTTCCCTTTGATCTCAGAAAGATGCTGCCGCCTTTCTGCTTTCCTTCACAGAAAGGGGTGTCCTGTGGCCATCTCTGGCATCTTCTCCCCAAATCTTATTTCCCTATAATAAATAATTGTGCGTACCTAAATGGGTTTCACTTTATAAAGTATGTAGAATGCTTTACTTACTTGTTCTACTAGTAAAATATTAATATAAAACCGACACGTAACCCACCCAACCAGGATACAGCTTTTCCCCCCTTATCTCATGAACAGGGATGTTTAATCTTGAGTTTAGGGGTTCTCCAGGATCTTAGATCTCTTCAGAGAATCTGGGGGCCTCTTGGAATTTCATGAGTAAGGTTCAGCATAGCTGTGCGTGTGCCTGTGCCTGTGGACATCACAGTAATCAGGTTCTTAGAGGGGCCCACCATACAGAAAAGCTAAGAACCTGCCGCCTTTTTTATGTCTCCTCCTCCAAGGTCTAGAAAAAAGCCTTACTTCTACTTTTCACAGACAGTGGCTATTCCTTTAAGCAGAACAAGCTCAGTACCACTCTGGAAATACAGCTAATTGAAAAAACTGGTCCTTCACTGATTAAGAAGTGAGGCACCAGAAGAGCTCAGCAATTCTTCTCTCTCTCCCTGCTTCACCTACATCTCTGACTCATTGAGTGTGTGGGCCAGCATTTATGAAAGAAGGTCCGAGGTCGGAAGGGTTGAGAAACCCTAGCAGGATTTTATGCAAAGCAAGCAGTGGTGGAATCCACATGGGAAGAGGAGTCAGTTTGACCATGAAGCCTGCTCCCTCAGTCCTCACTCTGTGGGTCCTCACAGCAGGGCCCCCCCACTGGGGATGGAGGGATTGAACCAGCTAGTGCAGACTCAGCACCACCACAGCCACTAGCTGACTGTTCCTCCTCCTCCAAAATGTGTGCGAGTCTCAAACCCAAAACCCAATTAGGAACTGTGTCTGTACAGACCACTGTTTGAGCACGTTCTCAGAAGGCCTTCTCTTACATGAAGCTTTATCCCACACTCTGCACTGAGTATTTGCCCCAAGGAAGCAAAACTGACAGGGAAAGGAAAGTCTGTGATTTTTTTGAAATGTGATTACAAATGAATCTCTTTTCTTAGGTGAGTATAGATGAAATTGGAAAGATTAATAACAAAGGCATGGATGGAAATAGAATAGGATAGAAGTGGCTGCACAATTTCCTTTATTTAGAGTAGATTCCATAGGAAAAGAAAAACAGTGTAAAGAAAATGGAAACTTATCTTCAGTATTTCCAGGACCCAAAAGGGGAGCAGGATGAAAATCCTGGAAATATGGTGAGGGCCTTTTTAGTGTCTGTAATCATTTGCCACAGAGGAATTCCCCAGCGAGTTTGCCCCCAGGTAGCAGAGGACGCTGCTCTGTTTCAGAGGAGAAAACCCTGCTCCAATTGCCTGGCAGGGGCTGCTGGGGTCCTGGACCAGCTGCCAGCTTAGTGGCAGTTTCACTGCTACAGATTGTCTTACTTAGAAGCAAAGCATGTTTGATGTTTTTATTAGAGAAACTGATTTTGTTTCTGGGCATTGCTCATATAAATGCTTTCCCAACCATAAAAAAAAAAATTACTAGATGGTCAGAAAAAAGTAAATGCTTAACTGGATATGTGATAATATTGAGGAATTTTTGACACTTTTTTATTTGTCATTGTGGTGGTTTGGTTATGTTAATAAAAGTGTCCTGGTCTTTTAGATATCCATGCTGAAATGTTTTTTGATGAAATGATGTTATGTCAGAGGTTTACCGCAGAGAAACTCAGCAGGGGGTATAGACCAAGCAAGGCTTACCATATTTTGACCATTGTTGAAGATCATACATTCATACTATTCTCTGTGTTTGCATGTATTTGATGATTTTCATATTGAAAATTTAAAGAACTACTTTGCGAATCACAAGTCTTACTTTTCCAAAAGTGTATTTGTGGTAGACATTTCATATAATGCCTAACAAATTGTTTCCTAAGGTGATTTGGATTGTATTGCTGGAGCAACTTCCCAAAATGGTGCTTTTATTTGGGATGTTAAAAAGGGCAAAATGGTACAGCGCTTTAATGAGGTAAGATGTTGTCTACTGGCAGCCGAATAACCTAATGTCTTATACTGCTCCCTGTTTTTTAAATGCTTTAGTCTCTTAATTTAACAGTTATCACCAGATGGCATTATGTTCTCTGAATGAGAAGAAAACCGAGGAACATTTACATGCCAAAATGAATACTGAAGTACATAGATGAATCTAAGATATAGAAATCCACCCAAAGTTGCATTAGAGAGTCAGCAACTTTGAGTAGGGGCTGTAGGCAAATATTCAGTAGTTGGAAGAAGACCAAACTCAGAATAAGTCCCAAATTATAGTTCCAATTTTCTGACTAATTAGCTTGTTGGCTTAGGGAGAATCATTTTATTGCCTGAACCTTTTGTAAGACGGCAAAGTTAGATTGCATTGGGTTGGTCAAAAAGGTTGTTTGGTTTTATCCATATGATGACTCTAGTAGCACTTAGTTGTCTTTAACTTCATTTAAAACAATTTTGTCAGATTGTATTGTGACAGCTTTCATATCAGCATGCATTTAAAAAAAACTCATCAAAATTGGTGAATTTTTGTGCAGCCATTTTAATGTTGAAGATGGAAGAAAATATTCAATATTTTTAGCTTATTATGCTTTATTATTTCAAGAAAGGTAAAAATGCAAAAAAAAAAAAAAAAGAGACTTGTACAATGTATGGAGAAGGTGCTGTGACTGATCAAATGTGTCAGAAGTGGTTTGCGAAGTTTCATGCTGGAGATTCCTTGCTGGGCGATGCTCCATGGTTGAGTAGGCCAGCTGAAATTGATAGCCATCGAATCGAGACATGAATTGAGAACAATCAACATTATACCATGTGGGAAATAACTGACATTCAAATCAATCAAGTTATTGATGAAAATGAAAAATGTGTCTTTTACTTTACAGAAAAAACATACTGACTTTTTGGCCAACCCACTATAATTTCTTAGATTTCCTTTCAGTTCTTAAATGCTTTTATTCTGTGACAAGCCCTGAAGCCTCTGCTCTTCCTATTTGTAGTATCACAGATGGTGCTTTTACTTCTGCTTGGAGTCAAATTGTCAGCCACAGTTTACGTAGCTCCATTAATATTGGGAAATTATTGAGAATGTTAGAGATGAATCAAGGGACGTATGACAGAATCTAGGATTGTCTCTTTTTTGAAATTTCATTCATTTCCAATGATTACTGTCAAAGTTTATTAATATATGACTGATATGAAAATTGTTTATATATTTAATGCCTTAAAACCATTTATACAAAAGATAGGTGGGTACCCCTCTGAGGATCTAGTAGTCTTGCCCTTCTGAGGGACAGAGAAATGAGACAAATGCAGAGTGTGGGGATCACCAAGCCCAGTAAGCAACTTCTCTCAGTTAAGGACACTCCCAACAGTGACTGCCTGCTTACACCCCTCTCCTTCCTCTTCATGACAATTCTCTAGGTCCAGCCTACCCTCTCTGCCCTCCCAACCAGAATAATAAATCATGATAGGAGAAGACATGAACCTGAAAAAGGAACCTGTGACCTAAATCTAAACAGTTTTATTCTTCAGTGTCAGATTTGTTGGTCTGTTCCCATGGCATCTGTGGCCTAAAATATCTGCCCATTAGCACCAGAGGCGCCCCAGCCTTGCTCCAGCAGCCCAGGGTCTTGGCACCCGGCATCTCTTGTGCCCATCTGAGTCTTTCATAGTTAAGACCAGTATTAAAATTGCTTACGTCTAGGAGAATAGATATGGGGAAAGTTAAGAATGCCAGATTTAATTAACAGAGTTACGTATTCTTCCCTGAAGGAAGTGCAGGATGGTAAAGAGCCCGAAGTGCACTCCATGTGGGGTAACAAAGCTGGCAGGAGGCCTCCGCTCTAGCTGAATGAGTGTAGGGACCACCTCCAGGTTTGCAGCCATCTTCATAAGCCTCCTCACCTTGACCTCTAAAGCAGAAACACAGCCAACTAGAGACTGCTTCAGCCAAACAGCCTTAAAGCACAGGATAAGAAGGCACAGCCGCCACCATTGAAGTACTATATAAGACTGAAATGTTTTCAATTAAATTTGGAAAGGGATCAACCTTTAATTACCTATGACCTAGTTGATGAATGAAATTCCCATGTATATTTCTTGTGTTTGAAAAATTTCTCATCACAGCAGCTGTGACTAGATCCTTTCTCCCTTCCACAGCCCAAAAATGCAGACAAACAGATAAATAGGGTTATTTGTTGTAGGAATGGTCTTAAAACTGTTCTTTGAAATTGAGAAGAACAATCAATAACAACAATTGTCTGCAGTAGTTCCTACATTGCCATCGCAGCTGAGCTCGCACTGGGTCGGGAAGCAGAGAGTGCTCTCCTGTCTCCGGATTGATGTGGGCAAGGAAAGGCCTTACGCACGGTTTAATTCCACAAAAGCCTCGACAAGCGGATTCTGGCTCTTGACTAGTGTTCACGAAAAAAAAACTAGAAGCTACCCAATTTTGTTTTACATTTTTTTACAAGTAATTTATTTAGCTTTTATATGCTTTTTTTAAAAAAAATTTGCTGTTTTAAAATGGCAATTTTGTTTAAGTGTGACAACTTAAACGTTCTTCAAGTGTATTCTATTCAGCTTTCTGCTATTGGCAATAACGCCTCTTTCAGCATCACCAAAAGCAAGTTCCTAGTAGAACAATAATGCTTAGAAGAAGTAAATAAATAAGAGAAAAAAGGGGTGAATTATTTCTTATTGATAGGTATTTTGCCTTTTTTGAAGCATGGAAAAAATGGAGTATTCTGCATTGCCTGGAGTCACAAAGATTGCAAAAGAATAGCCACCTGCAGTGACGACGGCTTCTGGTGAGTGCTGAGGGGGCATCGCACGGGTTTGTGGAGGATGCGTGAGCCACACCAATCATGTCCTGGGAGCACAGACTTTAAAATGTTGATGAGATTCCAGCTGTGCAGCTGGCCAGCTACCACAAATAGTATTTATAAGCTCACCTGGGCATGTCCTGTGTTGCTATGATGCATCGGCAATAATAATGAAACGATATTCAAAAATTAAACAAACCGGTAACTGTTTGAATTATGCCTAACAGACTATGAATTGCCTCAAAGAAACTTGAAGGACTTTTCTCAAAGAGTCTAAATGATTCTCATCAGATTTGTAAGGGGTTGGCATTTTAGTTGTAAAGTGGCTCAAGAGATACCGGGTCCTCTAGAAACTTCTTCACAGTTTTGTAGGTGCTATTATCTATAAAAGGATAAAAAGCCTTTGCAAAGAAGAATAAGGTAATTCACATGGGAAATGCCCTTTTTTTTAGAAGCTAAGTTCTCTCTGACCCTGTGTTTCAGAAACACGTGCTTTCTCAGTTCTGTTAAGTTCTAGAGGAAAGTAGATTTCCAAAACACTATATGGAAAGGAAGAATTGCCTTTGTGTTAAACATGTCTGAAATCAGGCGATGCTACCCTGTCGCTGTAGGTGCTGTCACCTGGGACAAATGAGGTGCACACTCGAGGCTGTACTTGCAGGGCTCTGCTGACTTGATGAAGAGCCCCAGTCAACGACTGAAGGCTTGGAAGCAGGGTCACCACCCTGCCCAGTCACCTCAGAGGTGTCGGTGGGCCTAGTGATGTGCTAGAGGGTCTCCCCCCAAAGCCTTTCAAACTCTGTAACACATTAGTTTATACACACTTAGTTTTTTTTTCTTTTTAAAGGAATCAATAGCTGTTGCATTATGTATCACATAGTAGGCTTTTAGATCTTCTGTTTTTGTAGTTAAAGTATATAGGATCCTTTTAGGGAGAAGGGATCCTTCGAATTTCTAGTTATGTTACTTAGCGTATGCCAAGGAAATATTGCAACTTGCACATCTTCGGCTTGGTATGATAGTGGCTGTAATCAGCATTATTAATGAGTTTTAAATACAAATTTTGAAGCTGAGTATCTAATACATGTTAATTATATAATTATTTTAAAATAGATGTATAAGCTATGCTTCTCCTAGATCAAAAAGTTTCTCTATGAAAGTTTCTGAATCAAAGTCTATCATATCTAAATTGCTATAAATGGATTACCATAATTAATAATAGATAATGGAACTATATATACTCATAATTGGTAATAACATTGGCACAGGACTTTTGAATGTTCCTGGTGCTTTGCAAACAAGGCTTCTATCCTAAAATACTTACATTTCACTTACACAATTCTGACTTTGTTCTCTTGAATGAAATCTTTAGAATGTTTTCCTCTATTAATGTTTTACACCTAATTTCAGTATCATTCGAACAATTGATGGCAAAGTGCTCCACAAATACAAACACCCTGCTGCAGTATTTGGTTGTGATTGGAGCCAAAACAATAAGTAAGTATTTTTTTCTTAAATACATAGGAATTACATTTCTGAGATATTAAATAACCATGAAGTTTGATGGTATTCCCATAAATGATACGTATCACTCTTTTTAGGTCATATTCTCCTCACCTAGTCTTATAATTGCTTATTTATTCTAAATGTCAATTTTATTTCATCAACTTGTCACGTGATTTAGAAATATCAATTTCCTTCTTCCAAAACAACTTTCTGATGCTTTATGGCTAATGAATGAAAAGTGGAAATCAGTCCAATCTCTGTGTGGTGTGGATTTTGCCAGAGAAACAGGGGCCTTTCTGCCCTCCTTTTTAGGAATACGTGCGACAGTCTTGTTCTGCCCCGACTTCCCATCGTCCCAGGTGACGCTCAGCCTCAGCATGGCACAGATTCCAGCACGTGGAACTGAGGTGGTTGGTTTTGAAAGGCCAACCTTGCCAAACAGCCTAATAATTTACTGTGGAAAAACCAGTCTAGATTTTAAAATTAGTCCAAGTTGAACCTCCACTACAATTGATCCTAAATTGACTGCATGTCCAAGAATCTTGTGTTTCATACCTCTCTTTGATGGGATATAAATCATACTTAAAAATTCAGACTTTCTTGAGATGTTAAAACAGTGTGAAGTATCTTATGATTTTCCACATTACAGGTGGAAAATACAAATATTAAAATATTAAAACTTTACATGTGTTCTGAGTCCTATCACGTACTATACAAAATGATGGATCTATGTATTTCTTCCAGTCAGTATGGAAGAAGTTCCTACACACAGTTAGAGTTTATATACATAATGAGCCCATGCCAGCATCTCCCCAGTAGCATGCCTACCTCGTCATCTCTCGGTTTCCATTTCTGGTCAGCCAGGAGTCATTCTCACCTGCACCCAAATGCTCTTCTCTCCCGGCTGCCCCTTTGCCACTAAACCAACAATGTTTGTTTGGTTTTGGTTTTGGGTTTTTGCATTTTAGAAATATTTTATTTTTATTTTTTAAAATTCATTTATTTATTTAATATGAACTTTTAATTTTTTTACCTTATTTTTTATTGTATTTTTTTCCCATTACCATTTCCCACCCCTTCCCATACCCTCTTCTGCCTCCAGTGGTCAGGGTGTGTAGTGATTAGTAACTTGCTTACCAGCAAGTAAACTCTCAATCCCTCACCAGTAGATGCAAAATATAAAGTTCTGAGAACTACTCAAGAAGTTATAAATCTGAACATTTTGAAAAAAGAACATATAGAAATGTAAATGTCATTATCTCTGATCTAAGATGCATACAATAAAAATTCAACTGATTAAAAGGGAACACTGGGAGAGAAACTTCTTTTGGTATTAGGGCAGTTTCTGCCAACTCTGCTTTTACTTGGGTAAGTTTTTAGTCTAACTTCATTAAGGAAACAAACAAACAAAAAATTCCAGTGTTAGAAGTGAGAACTGTGCACGTTTTAAACCCTCAGTTACAAGCACCCTCAAATGTCTCACACTTCCATGTGCCGCCGGTGCTGTTTCAGAGACATGATCGCCACAGGCTGTGAAGACAAGGATGTGCGTGTCTATTACGTGGCCACCAGCTCGGAGCAGCCACTGAAGGTGTTCAGTGGGCACACCGCCAAGGTGTTCCACGTGCGATGGTGTCCTCTCCGGGAGGGGGTCCTCTGCAGTGGTTCCGATGATGGGTGTGTATTTTGCGGTTCACGTTTTCTAGTCCTTAAAATCGTGCGCTTACCATTTTTCGGAAATGTCCTCACTTATATGATCCAACTGATGCGGGGAGTATTTGAAATATGTACTTAATATGTTGGTGGTTAACAGGTAGCTAGTTGCATTCAACTGAAAGTAAATTGAATTTTGTCATGCTTATATTATCATTGTTGTCATGATATTCTATTTTCTTACCTATTTTACTTACTATGGATGCTTATTTCTATCTTACTAATAACAAAGTTAATAGAAACAAAAATTTTAAAAGGATCTTTTGGGAAAGGGAAAAAGATTGGAAACAGATCTCTGTAAAATATACAGAAGAGTTTATTTTTAACAATGTTTACATGTTATGGAAAAAACTGGACTCTTTTCATTAAGAAAGGAATAAAAGAAGACAATTATATACTTCAGCATGAAGAGCAGATATTTTAGTAATGAGAATGATTTAACATTTTGGTCATTACTGAACAGGAGATAAATTTAGGTAAGAAAAATCTTACTTTATGCAAGTGGAAGTCATAGTATACAGTAACCTCAGGCCTAATATTAAAAATTAAGTATTTTCACCTTGAAATCTTGAAATAAATCCAAATTTAATAATAAAAATAATTGTGGGATTTCTGTGGGTTATCACTTTAGTCTCTTAACATGGACTCCAGAGTCTGAATTCTATTCTACACGAAAAAAGCATAATCTTCAATTACTGTCTCAGAAACATTGTCAGGAAAGTAGCAGTGAGCACTTTACTAACTCACAGTAAAAACAGGTGAAAGGCCTTGACTGAGTTCTGGTAATTGGTCTTTTAGCAGTCAAACAGATGATGTTTGTGCCTAGCACGTTCTCTGGCTTGCTTAAATATGAATCAGCATTGTAGGGAAATTACTCGCCAGTGTATGTATCTCAGAATGTGCTTCACCCCAGAAGCCTCAGGCGCTCCTTGTATGCAGTGAGCCCGCACAAGCTTTTCTGAGGCTTGATTAAAAAATACACATCCAGACTTCAAGCCTGATTTTTGCCCAATCAAACTTGGGTCGTAAAAGCAAGGACATCTGTTCTGGTGCCCCCTAGGGTAAGAAAGTATTTTGAAACAAGTCACTTTAGTACTGTATATGAAGGTATGGTATCAAACAAAAGAATTTAAACATATGTAAGAAATTAGCACCCCAAAATTGCTTTTGATATACCTGGATCCACTGTTCTGTAGTAGGATAAGGGGAAAAAGATCTTTTATATAAAGCAGAAAGAGATATGCCTTAAAGAAATAAAAATATATAATATAATGTTAAATATATTCTCTGGTGTCATCAGATTGATATAAATCTGTGACTAAAAATTTAGTATGGATTGTCCAAGCAAAGCTGGCATTTGGAGGTCTTAAGTTGATTTTCAGTTCAGATTTTATTCTAGTAACATTTGTACTTTGTACAGTCAGTAGATTGAAGCAGTACTTGAATCCAGTTATATGTAAATGTTGTACTCGATCGGAGAGTGTTTTCACACTGGATAAGCAACTTACTCTACTGACCAAAACGTGAAGGAATGGCTTACAGTATTGATATGATCATGAATATGAATTCATCTTTCAGCTAATATTAATTGTCATACATACTCTATTTCATAATTTATACATAATTTGAGTATTCTTAAATTGCCACATCCATGTTATTAATCATATTTTTCTTTGGCTTTATCTGTTCTGGATATTTTATTTTAAGAAAGCAATTTTTAAACATATATGAACCGTGAAATAGTACATTCAGTTTCATTAGCAAATTGACTAGTAAAAGTCAGGGAAAAAAATACCTGTACATTGGAATAGGCTGGCCCTCACCTAATTACTCATTTCTGCCTGCTCTAAAGAGGAGAATCATAACGTCGCTTGAAACATAGAATGCTTTTTTAATATACTGAGAAATAAATGTGCCCCAGTAAAAATATGTTAAGATTTTATATCAGTTACAACTCGAATGTCACTACTTCAGTAACATTCTGTTTCAGTTCTATTCGAATCTGGGATTACACTCAGGATGCCTGCATGAATGTTCTCAGTGGACACACCGGTCCTGTGAGGGCCTTAATGTGGAACCCCGAGATCCCCTACCTGCTCATATCTGGAAGCTGGGACTATACTGTGAAAGTATGGGACACTCGAGATGGGACTTGCTTGGATACCGTGTGCGACCACGGTGCGGATGTGTACGGTAAAGTGGTTTTCATGTACTTGTAAATGTTGCTCTGTTAATGATGATTATAACTTCTGAGCAAACTGGTATTTTTTGGAGAAGTCTTGAAGCATTTCATTTTTAAAGACATTTTTCTCATTACAAACTATACCTGTTGTTATAGAACTATCAGAACATCCAGATAGCGATAAAAAACATCACCAGAAATTTGCAGAAGATAACTTTTATGAGCATTGCAGTGTCTTTCTTTATCTGCAGGTACAATTTTGTTCCTACACGCATGTACACGCATCTACCCATGCACATATTTGCATGTATGGCTTAGGTGTTTCTCCCTCCAAAGGTAAGCTGTGGAAAGGAAATCAGTCACGAAGCAGATATGGCTTGCATAGTCATTCCTCTGCCACTGTGCTTCGGTATTCAGGGAGTGGTGTTCAGTTTTTAGCACTATTGAGTCGGGCATGGGAAATCAGACAGTTTGTCTGTTGTGCAGCACTTCACTGTCCTTTGTAGCCCCCAGACCTTGGAAGCCATGAGGAGGTCAACAGAGATGCAAACATTATTCCTTACAGGGACCCTCCTCATGCTGTCTGCACCTGCGTGCTTCACCCCAGCGGCCTTCTAGTTGAGGGAGTGCAGGTCTATGTGGGAGAGAACTCCATTTCTGGGTGTTTTCAGTGGAAAGGGCCCTGACTCTGGTAGCTGGCACGCCCGTCAGTTCACAGATTACTGTGCATGCCATTGGTGTTAACAGACTGAAATATAATTTCAACATCTTCCTCCAGGGCCATTTGCTTTCTAATGATTGTTCAATTTGTATTCCTATTTTATGCTAACTAATGGATTACATTCTTACAGCATTTTCAGCCAAGATAGAGGCATTTCTTCCAAATGTCCATTCTGTACAAGTTTCACGAGGTGCCTGTAGATAGAAAGCATTTTCGACGTTTCCTGTAGTCAGTGCAGGCTTGTGTCTCCCTCAGGTTTGGCGTGCCACCCTGGCCGGCCCTTCACCGTGGCCTCCTGCTCCCGGGACTCGACAGTGCGGCTCTGGTCCCTGGCCCCCCTGATCACTCCTTTGCAGATGAAGATTCTGGCTGACAGGTCTTGGAAAGAAATCATTGGGAACACTGGTATTGCAAAGCTGCATGGTTAAGTGTTTTATTTTTAACTGATATTTTGTAGTCATCTTTTCTCACCAAATGACATCTGTTCTCCAGATTATGCCCTACTGCAAGGCACTCCGCCTGTCCTGTGTGGCAAAGTGTCCAGAGATATTAAACAAGACATAGAGAAGCTCCCTGGCAATCCCCGAGTGGAAAAACTGAGAAGGTTTTCAGAATGCTTATCAGTAAGTAGTTGCAGGAGTTCAACACAGGCATTTTCCTTTTCCACAGAATGAATCTTCACAGCTGTTGTCAAGAAGGTATCACACATACTTAAATGCATCATCCCAGTTCACTGGGAGTCTCAGAACATACTCCGTACAGTGTAAGAGAGCAAGTGGAAAACAAAAACAATAAATAGGATAAGATGTAGATTTATTGCATTTATTTTCTATTTCATTATGCCTGCATTATCTTTTTGAAGATGCACAGTGCTGTGTGGTTTCTCATTCATCATTACGGTGTTGCTTGTTTTGTATCCACTCATTAGCCTCCAGGTGGCAGCGACAATCTGTGGAACCTGGTTGCTGTGATAAAAGGACAAGATGACAGCTTGCTTCCTCAGAACTACGGTAAAGGCATAATGCACCTGAAACACCTGGTCAAATTCAGAACGGTACGTGAAGTGTGCAAATGCGACGTGCTCAGGCAAAAATGGTTTTGCCTTTTCACTCTTAAAACATAAAGGTTATTTCAAAATTTGAATGTTAGAGCTGGTGGACTAAAATAAGTGAATATGGAGAGTTCAATCTTCAGGCAAAAGCAAGTGTGAGGCTGTGAGTTATTTGAGGACAGGTGAGGCAGGTGTAGCGTTCAGAGGCTGAGGCTCATGCAGTTCTTCAAAGGCCTCATGGAACGACTTGAAACACTAGTTATTTACCTGCAACCAGGTGATGGTGGTACACGGACCACTGTGGTTCTAGTCTCAGAGGCCTGGCTGGCTGTATCCTGGGAGACGTTTCATTAAAACTGATCATGTTATGCAGATCTTAGTGAGGTGGAATACAAAATGACTCTTTGCCTCCTGCCTGGGGCAATGTGCAGTGCCAACAACAGACCAGTCCGGAAGAAGAGATACCTTTCGTATTTGCAACACAGTCTCGGTGGTGAGCGCAACAGTTAGCGCACAGAGGGAGTTGGGCTGGTGTGGGTGTGACAGCCACCAGGGCAGTGGTTTCCGTAAAGCGGCAGCACTTTTTTAAGTCACTAACTAAACACATAATGACTGTAAGAGTTACCTGATGACCATATAGGAGCCAGTTAGAGTAAGCCAGTAATTTTCATTTTAATTACAGGTCTTTCTGTACCTTTGTCACCAGCAATCTATATTTTTCACTCGCCTCTGGTCCTCTGGTCTTCTGCATGGCCGCCACCCCCACTGAGTTTGAAGGACCAGGCTAGTTAGCACATGCCCGCAAGCACCAGGCTCACCCGCTTTCTGCACCCCACCCACACCAAAAATCTGTGTTTACAGAGGGGTCACATTTTACAGAGAGAAAGTATTGATTTTTTTAAGATATTTCATTCCCAGTGCCACATGCTTTTAAAATATGTGTCCATTGTTATCCGTATAATGCTTTCATGGTCCAGTGTTATCACCAGCTCTTGTCTAAGAAGAGTTAGAAAAATTCTATCTGCTTTATCACCAGTCGGAAGCCCAAGAACTGACCACAGTCAAGATGTCCAAATTTGGGGGTGGCATCGGTGCTCCAACTAAAGAGGAGAGACTAAGGGAAGCTGCGGAGATACACTTGAGACTAGGACAAATCCAGAGATACTGCGAACTGATGGTTGAACTTGGAGAGGTGAGGTGCTACTCAAGTAAGATGAATGAGCTTCACAAAGTGTCCTGAGTGTGAGTGAGATACTACATAGTGAGCATGTCTTCTTTCAGAGCTGGTTCTGCCGGTCGCATGTCAGGTGTGAGCCTGAGGGCAGTAGTTATCCCTGTCCACTCTACTCGGGAGCCTGTTCCACGTGCCTTCCCCACCCCAGACTTACAGAACCGGAAACCCTGGGGATGGAGCCCAATAATCCAGGCTTCTGTAGCCCTCCAGGTTATTCTCATGCATGTTAAAGTCTGAGAACCACTGTCCTGGGTTGGAAGCTTTGATTCCTAAAACAACATCTCTGTTGGTTAACTTGCTCCTGGTGGGTCCCCCCTTGCTGATGCTGTTTGTCATATTAAACCCCACACTGGCCAGAAAAAGGGTTTCCACTGAGGAGTCTCTGAGGACATGTCCTGATTTTTAGGGAGGACTGAATAAGACATAGTTGTCAAAAAACATTAGGATAAATCTATCCTATTAGAATTCAGCATGGTGCTCACATTTGGAAGGTGGGTGGTGGCTACCATAGAGCAAAGGTGGGGAGGGGTTCTGTTTGCTAATCTGAGGACTGGCTACATGAGTGTAGTCGGTTTGTGAAAACTTTTGAGCTTTTCATTTTTCTGCATGTGCATTTAGTTCAACAAAATTCTCCCACCCATCAGAAAAAGAAACCTAACATGATCAGAATACCATGGATGCGCATTTCATGCTTGATCATTTCTGAAAAGCTCAAAGGTAGTTAATTTCACAATGAGAAAGCATGATATTAAGGGTATTTATAAATAAAAGAAAGTAAAACTAAGCAATAAAGCTACAACAAAATATATCAAAATTAAATATAATGCACCTTTTGATTTCTCCATACACTAGAGGTAATTATAGCTTGAACTAAAACAATAAATGTGTCATTTAAAAATGTTATTGAAAGGCATTGCAAACTAAAAAGTATTTGATCTAGGAGCAGTGTAAAAGTTTTACTTATGAAGAAGTAAAGCTATGAATTAAAAGTTATTTTTTTAAACTAGGCACTACTAGAAAGAATAATACCTATCAACACTCAAGGAGAAAATAAGTAAATTTTGATAGAATGGTAGAATGTATCTTTCTGAGTTCTATATTTTGGTATATATAATTTTAAACTTGGGACTTCTGGCCAAGATGGAGATGTAGGTAGACACACTGTGCCTCCTTGCACAACCAAAAGAAGGAGAACAACAAATTTTAAAACAGAAAACAACCAGAACTGCCAGAAAAATTGGACTGTATGGAAGTCTGACAACCAAGGAGTAAATGAAGAAACACTCACCTAGACCAGTAGGTGGGGCAGAGATGGGCAGCTGGGCAGAGAGGACTCAGGCGAAGGCAGCAGATGCAAGACCAGGTGGTCCCACATTCGCATGCAGATAAACCAGGAGGAACAACTGGGGAGCAAGATAGACCATGCAACCCAGGGTTCCAGCATGGAGAAATAAAGCCTCAAACCTCTGGCTGAAAACACCTGTGGGGGTTGTGGCAGTGGGAGAAACTCCCAGTCTCACAGGAGAGTCCATTGAAGAGACACACAGGGTCCTAGAACATATACAAACCCACCCACTTGGGAATCAGCACCAGAAGTGCCTGGTTTGATTGCAGGGATCGGGGACAGTGACTGAAAACTGGCAGAGAGCTGAGAAAGCAGCACTGCTTCCTCTCAGACCCCTCCCCCACATACAGCATCACAATGCAACAACCTGGGTTGCCCAGCCCTGGTGAACACCTAACACTCTGCCCCTTACCACGTAACAGGTGCACTGAGACAAAGAAATGGCCCAAATGAAAGAACAGATTAAAGCTCCAGAAAAAAATACAACTAAGTGATGAAGAGATAGCCAGCCTATCAGATGCAGAGTTCAAACCACTGGTCATCAGGATGCTCACAGAATTGGTTGAGTATGGTCGAAAAACAGAGGAAAGAGTGAAGGCTATGAAAAGTGAAATAAAGGAAAATGTACAGGGAACCAACAGTGACAAGAAGGAAACTGGGACTCAAATCAACTGTTTGGACCAGAAGGAAGAAAGAAACATTCAACCAGAATAGAATGAAGAAACAAGAATTCCAAAATATGAGGAGAGGCTTAGGAACCTCCAGGGCATCTTTAAACTTTCCAACATTCAAATCATAGGGGTACCAGAAGGAGAAGAGGGAAGGCAAGAAATTGAAAACTTATTTGAAAAATAATGAAGGAGGACCTCCCCAATCTGGCAAAGGAAATAGACTTCTAGGAAGTCCAGGAAGCTCAGAGTCCCAAAGAAGTTGGACACAAGGAAGCACAGACCAAGGCCCATCATAATTACATTAGCCAAGATTAAAGGTAAGGAGAGAATCTTAAAAGCAGCAAGAGAAAAGGAGACAGTTACCTACAAAGGAGTTCCCATAAGACTGTCAGCTGATTTCTCATAAGAAATCTTGTAGGCAAGAATGGGCTGGAAAGAAGTATTCCAAGTCATGAAAGGCAAGGACCTACATCCAAGCTGACTCTAGACAGCAAAGCTGTCATTTAGAATGGAAGGGAGGATAAAGTGCTTCTCAGATAAGGTCAAGTTAAGGGAGTTCATCATCACCAAGCCCTTATTATATGAACCGTTAAAGGGACTTATCTAAGAAAAAGAAGATAAAAATTATGAACAGTAAAATGACAACAAACTCACAGTTATTAACAACTGAACCTAAAACAAAAACAAAAACAAACTAAGCAAACAATAGGATAGGAGCAGAATCACAGAAATGGAGATCACATGGAGGATTATCAGTAGTGGAGTAGGAGGGGGAGAGAGGGGAAAAGGTACAGAGAATAAGTAGCATAAATGGTAGGTAGAAAATAGGTGGAGGTTAACAATGGTATAGGAAATGTAGAAGCCAAAGAATTTACATGTAAGATCCATGGACATGAACTAAAGGGGGGTAATGGGGGTGGGAGGGGTTGTGCAGGGTGGAAGAGGAATAAAGGTGGGGAAATGGGAAAAGTGTAATAATAGCCTAGTCAATAAAATATGTTTAAAATTTTTTTATACTCTATTTAATGCAAATTTAATCAGATCCTTTAATCAGGTATCTGCTTATGGAACTTAATAAATTTGTTGTGTGGTTTTATCAATGGACTCAATGACCAAAACCTGTGCTTAAAATCATTTAGAAATCTGGGTGTTCTTATAATTATCCATTATCCCTCCAAACTGTTTGTATTTCTGTAAGATTAATACTATGAAAGGACAAAAACATTTAATCTTTAACTTTTGAGACATGCTTTTAGTGAGAGTGTGGTGTAGTTAATATACATTTTAGTTTCTTTTTTCCTTTTCTCTCTATACAAATAAATTTCTCATAAAAACATGCTTTAAGTTCCCTTTCCTGGGTAACATCATTATGAATAACGTAATATTTAAAATTACCTTTTTAAACTTGAACCTGTCATTTTCAGGGTAATTACTAACTTCACAGCCTTAATTGCAGTAGAACTGTGTTTTGGAAAGCCTTAATTAAAATGAAGTTTTGATTTATGTAGTGATATTTCATAATATTTTTTCCTCACCTCCCTTCTAGCCATGAATTCAGTGAAATCCACAGCCTTGGTCAAATAATAGCCACCATCAGCCTTGATCAAGCAATGAGGTTCTTTATCAGCAGTCTAATTTTTAAAATACAAAGACAGATATTATGAATTGGAAGGGAAGAATTTACAATAAATATAACTTACAAAAATGAGTAGGGAAAGAATAAAACTAGAAATAGATATTGTATTTGTTAAAAATAACAGTGAAATAAAAATTTTACCACACATTAATTTGAACATTGAACTTAGAATACCACACAGAACAGGTTCCTCTGGTGTTGTGCTGGAAGATGAGTTAATATGGTTTTCAAAATACATAGTTTAGTTACTATCCCTCCCCACCCTCGCCTTCCTTCTCCCTCCTCTCCCTAGCTCTCTCCTGTCTAGGTTTGGGATTTTGCCTGCTAAATAATAGAATTTACATATTTTATTTTAAAATACAGTAGTATTTCTACTCTGTGGAGTGAAGGAGAAAGAATACAAAAACGATCCTGGAAATGCACATGGTCTATAAGCAGTCTGAAACCTTGCACTGTAGAAAGTTCAGAGTGAGACCGCACAAGCAGATCACTGCATCTCTGCCCTTCCTCCTTCTATTGCAGTGGGACAAGGCCTTGTCTGTTGCACCAGGCGTCTCTGTGAAATACTGGAAGAAGTTAATGCAGAGGTAAGGCAGACGGCCTGTGTCTAAGAGATGTGTTCAGATATGTTAAAATAGAAACACTATATAAATATGATGGCAGTGTCTGAGACTTTCCCCTTTATGTTGTTATAATTAATAACAATGTTACATCTACTGACCCAGTAAGTGAATTAGTTACAAGTTACCTTGTGTTCTTGTATGTGACCTGTCATCTGATAAAGACAGTGTGAGGCTGGTGTCCCCTGTCAACGGGGCAGTGAAATGACAGGCCCATGGACATACTCACTGGTCAGTGAGCTGACACTGGAAAACAAGTGGGAAGGCTTTCTGAAGGTCACCAAGCATTTGCAGCACACCCATTCTACAGTCTCAGAAGTTCTCTCGGCAGATAGCAGTCCCTGCGGTTTCCCCTCCATGGACATGAAGGAGGAATGGGGGATGAAGAAGAGCTTTGACACTGAGCCAGCTGAACTAGGTGCCCTTGTTCAAAATGGAATGAACGAGGTTGTTTCCCAAGATGTATTCCTCTCCTAAGGATGCCGTTACAAAGTCCCACTGACTGGGTGGCTTGGAACCCTGGAAACTTACCCTCTGTCAGTTCTGAGGCTAGAAGCCTGATAGGAAGTTATCTGCAGGGGCTCCTGCTGAAGGTCCACGCCTCCTCCCAGCAGCAGGGGTGACCGGCCATCCAGGCTTTCATTGGCTTGTACACACATCACTCTAGCCTCTGCCTTGCCTTCACATGGCATTGTCCCTGTGTCTCTGTGCCTAACTTTCCTTCTTTTCATAAGGACACCACTCGTATTACATGTAGGGTCCACCCTAATCCAGTATAACCCTATCTTAACTAATTACATTGATGAAGACCCTATTTCCAATTAAGGTCACATTCACAGGTACCATGGGTTAGAATTTCACCAAATCTTGGGGGGACAGATTTTAACACACGACATGAGTCTGTTCTCTATTCCACTCATTCATGCAACAAATATTTATTCTGTGCTTGGTATGTGCTAATCACTGTGCTAGGCCTATAGGGTGCATTTGATGGGTGTTTATATCTGGCATTAAAAATGAAAAAATTTGATTTTTATTTCATGGTATGTGGTTTATTCAAAACCCAACTGCAGCTTACATGTACAAACAAAAATTAGTCAGGGGTGAAGCATGGGACCCCAATGGGTGTATACCTTTGCCGTGGGAAAGCCGAGTTCCTGGCACCTGCTGTCTGACTGTGAGCTCAGCAGCGGACCCAGCCCCGGCCTTCCACCCCAGGCTCCAGGCACTGAGCTACAGGATCTGGGAGTGGGGTGGGGCTTACAGGGCCATGGTGCAAAGAGTTCCAATGTCAGGGCTCCCACTGAGACCTTAATAAGTCAAGTCAGCAGAAGACATTTATTTCAGAAACAATTTTGTCTCAACATCACCAAAAACTCTGTTGATCTTTAGAAACAAACACCTGGTTCTTTCTGCTCCACAGTCTATGTAGTGGCCAGAAAATGGTCTCTCCACAGCTCCAAAGTCATGTCACAGATGGGAATCAATAGTCCCTCAGTCCTCATTTCCAACGCCAAGGGAGAGAATGTAGTTTCTGGTCCACTATAACAAGGAAGTCAGGGTCACATGGTAAAAATATGGCTGTTGGGAAGCACCTGAATGACCATATAAATTGGGGATGGTTGATGGTGAGCTGGGAAAACAAAATAAAATGTGTCACTTCACCTAGCCAAAGATTGGCAATTGAAATGTAATATACTGCAAATGCCAACATAAATATAACAGATTGCTGTTGAACAACACTGAAGTTAAATATGAAGGGTGGGAGGAGCTAGGCTGGTCATTGAGAAGGTTCCTGGGACTCAGACAGAGAGAGACGGACAGTGATGGACACAGGGAGACAGAGACAGACATGCGTGTAACCTTTGTAATCTTCACGATCAGCCTCCCCTATCCCCTTCACGTAGCTGGAATATTATTTTCCTTTAAATTACCTTGCTTGGGTCACTTACAATAGTCTACAGTTTATTATGAATATTTAAGTTCTTGCATGATCCTTTTTAATGACTTTTAAGCTAGTTGTATTCAGAAGCTCTCTAGTCATTGTTGTGTTCACCATAACATTTAAAATTCCCTTTAACAAAGTAGACACCCACATATTTATCAATCCCATTGAGAGATCTCCCCTCATGCATATCATGTTCACAACTTATTTTCAAAAATATGTTGTTCATGTAAATAGATAAGCTACATTAATTTTAAGGCCTGAAGTATTCAGTACATCTAAAATTTGAAACCAGGTAGTGTTCTAAGGGAAAACAGGTACCTATAGTATTTACTAGTTCAGAAAACATTCGTCTTCTGTATGTGATTTGATCGTGAAATCAGTCTTTTTAAAAAGTGATATGCAAAAGAGCTTGATGACATAGGCTTCAAATTTTAGATATTTTTGAAAATCTCAGTCCATCTGAGAACTTTGAAATTAGTACATTGTAAAAAAAATGTTCTTATTTTATTAGGAGAGCCGATCAATTAATCCAGGAAGATAAAGATGATGTCATCCCTTACTGCGTAGCCACTGGGGACGTGAAAAAACTGGTCACTTTCTTCCTGTCCCGGGGCCAGCTGCGAGAAGCCCTGCTTGCCGCCCAGGTAGAGGTGTGCGCCCACACAGGTGTGCACGTGGGCGGGTGGGCGCGGGAGGGAGGAGGCCCTACTGGCTGAGTCCCCTTGATGTGATGGCTCAGCCTCTGCCCACCTCCTGGCCTTCCATCTCGGCGTTCCATTCTCTTTGCTCTGGTTGCACTGGACACATTTTAGGTCTTTAAAGGCACAGGCATGGGTGAACTCTGAACCGTTCAGTACAGTTGAACACTGTGTATGCTCACACAGCTTTGTCTATAACTGTGAACTCAAAGCTTCACGTGTGTACAATGGAGTTCACATTTATTTTTCAAATTTGAAGGGTATCTTTAAATTGTAGTATAAATTTCAAACAAGATTGAGGTATACTCTGTTCAAAATACTGGTCTGAAATTGGTCAGTTAGTTAAACGTTAATTCAAGCTTTCATTAAATTCCAGGCTGCTTGTGAGGGGAATATGCAAACCTTCCATGTTTCTACACCCAAAGAATCTTCTTGTCCCGATGATTTCTACAAGGAAGACTTTAATGAGTAAGCAATTCTTAGTTTGGGGGTCACTAATTGTTACGGCGGGTTTCCCTTGAGGAGGATGTGAGGGCTGCGTAGTTCACCTTTCTTTGTATTCAGAGGACTTGGCTGGCTAGTGGGCTCCCTGCGCTTCTCGCCACACTCAGCTCCACCGCAGCATCTGTCCCCAGGTGAGTGGGGATGTGCCTGGCCTGGAGACGCAGCCCAGACACCCTTCCTATGGCTTCCAGGACAGCAAAAGGCACTTCAGTGTGGAGATTGCAATTCAAGCATCTGATTGCTTGCCCCTGAGGGAACCCGCTGGGGAGAAGGGGCGCTGCACTGCTCGCGGACATTTTGCTGTAGAGTCAGGGTGGACAACCGCACAATGACATCATTCCTGATCCCGTGAGCCCAGTGTGAGTGCCAAGAACAACATGTCAGCCTTGTGAGAAGAGATCCAAATAGTTATGTTTTTCAAGGAAATGGAAATTCGACTTCTTCAACTTTTTGATCTTTTTCAAATCTAGTAATCGGCCTTCTCCTCCCTCTTATCTTGGCTCCTATTTTACTCTAGAAAAGAGGATATTTGAACTTTTGGGACACTTACTAAGTAAAAAAGGACCATAAATTCTTAAGCAAATGATGTGTGGGACTAACATATTCCTACCTGGTTCTTCGCTGCAACTCCCTGCCGTTTCTAAATGTGGCATCGGGAAGATCTAACACACACGCCACCCACACTCCAGTCACCACCTGAACATAAAACAGTTTGAGTTCATCCTGTGATTCTTCAGAGGGGAACTACCCCTGTAGCTGAGTCATAAATGATTCAATTTAGGACAGTAAATTTTGAAAATTAGGCTTTTATTCTGACAGTTGTGGGTGGAGGGTCTTATCAACTCATCCCACAAAGACTCCTTCCTGATTCCCCCCAGATCAAGCTTTACACCTAAATCAAGGATGTCCAATTAAATCTGATTTGAGCCCTTAATCAGCTTGTTACCAATGGGCATAGGGTCACTTTTACAGTGGAATCCTGAGTATTTCTGGAATGTGGTCTCCTTTTCTCTCCAGACTCCTGCACACGGTGACTGAAGAGCTGGCGGAACGGTACCTGCGGGACGGAAGGGCAGTCCTGGCCGCGTGCTGCCACCTGGCCTCGGACGACATTGAGGTACCACCTTCCCCACGGGGTCAGGTGCACAGAAAGCTCCCGGTAGGCATCATGGTGTCTGGGGGGAGCACGGTGACTTCCTGTGTGACATTCTGGGTCGCAGGCTTTCCAGGCCCATTAAGTGTACAAACTACAGACTGAGGTCTGTTTATATTTATTTTTCCTCTTATCACAAATTAGGTATTCATAACAACCTCACTTGAAGTTATTTCCTCATAGATGAGAAGTGGTAGCGTGGTAAAGGGAAAGATTGCTGAACTTGGACTCAGAACTCCTGACTTTCAAAAGCACTTATTTTTAAGTATGCTTTAGTATAGTCTTCACAAGTTATATTTTAGGGTGTTTTCCATTTGACTCACTAATGTCATGAAGAAAATACTCAGTAAAGATACAGATTCCATTGCATGTATCCTTAGGTATGTTGACTTTTGGAGGTAATTGATACTAACTGTACACTCCTTAAAACACTTTCAAGAATTTACATTTTTTCCCTACAGACTGAAGGACTTGTTAAGGATATTGCAGTAAGACGTATTAGTTACAAAAATATGAGCAAGAGTTCTAAATTCTTCCATTTGAACCTTGTGAAATATTTCCCATGTGTCTGTTTATCAGCATTTCCATTTAAAAATTGCAGTTACACTTACATCCTGTATAGCAATATGACTTTGAGTACTGTACAGGAATGACTGAGTGTAGGTTAGTACAGCCTTCCCTACTCACTGAGTGTGGCGGGGATCGCAGCCCCACCCAGCGTCTCTGCCACTGAAGACTTGGTTTCCTCCCTGAGCCAGCTGGCGATGGCCTCCCTGATCCGTGGAAATGAGCTGGAGCTGGCGGTCTGCGTGGGCACAGCCCTGGGGGAGGCAGCTGCCCCTGCAACCCACTGCGCCCTGGAGTTACTGGCGAGAAAATGCATGATGATTCCAATGTGGTAAGAATTTCTAAATGCGAAGAAGAGTGTTACAGTGATGGGATGCATTTCTTAAATATTGCAAGCTGCATTTGATAACATGTGTCAGGAGTATACAGGTCTCCTTTTTTACTACAAGGTAAGACGGTGACAGGAAGTGGTGATATGAGAATGCAGGGACCGTGCCAGCCCCGTGGGGTATATGGAAGCCTACCGTGACCCACCCTGAAGGAGCCCAGTGTGGCTCCATGACATCCCAAGCTCACAAAGCATCATGAGACAACACGTATGTGCATCTTAAAATCATCACAACCACACATTCCCACATTTTAAATTCTGCATATCTACTGCTCTCTTCTTGTCAGATCATGTGTTTTGGTTTAAGGTTTAGAAAATAAAGTCACTTTTGTAATGGCGGACTCAGGACCTAATCACCTTCCAAGGCCCCATCTCCATACATGGGGATATGGTTTCAGCTCAGGAACTTGGGGGAACACAGACTTCAGACTGCAGCAGCAATCACGCACCCCTCCTTATGTGGAGCCAAATCAGAAAGAGAGTGGCACTTCCACCCTCCCTTTCTGTCCAGGTCTGGGCGTTATAGAGGAACCAGGTGTCCCAGAGCCATCCTCACTACGCCCATGCTGCAGTGCAGTGGGTCTGATGCTGACTGTCCTCTGAGAGTCCCCAGTTTTCCTCCTCCGTCAGGAACTACTGTAGTCAGTGACTTTAGTCACCACAACCTCCCTTAGACCCACTCCAAACCAAGAGCCCAAACCCCAATTACTCAGTCACCAAGGCCGCTGTCTCCGTGCGGAATGTCATCATCTAATCTGAATACAGTGCGATTTGGTTTTGTTTAAGTGAGGGCAAAAAGAGCGAAACAGGAATAGACACTAAATTTAAAAGAGGTTTAAAGATCTTTCAACTGACTATATGTCTTAGTTGCTCTTAGTAAAAAACACACTTCTGTTTTCCTGTAACTCCCTCCACTTCTTCCTTTATGTATCCATAAACATGCACACGGAAACCCAGGGTAAAGGTCCAGTTCTCAAACGCAGAATGCTGATCAGGTTGACTTCCAGGGGAAATCTGGGCCTCTCGTGGCTATGGGAGAACTCCCCAAATTTTTAAAAAATAATTAAGATAACAGCGTAATTTCAAGAGAATGTTTATAATTTTATAAACCAAGAATCGTTCATATTCTTATATGTACTGATTAAAGTTTGCTTCTTCTTGGTTCCCATTCTCTATTTATAGTATTCATATTCAAAATTATTCTTTTTTTTTAGCTTTCCATCTGATGCATACAGGTATCATCTACTTTTATAAAGCTGCTTAATTAAAAATTTAAACTTCATTATATTCGAATATAAACTCTATATTAAGAAATTATGGTTAACTATTTTCACTTTGTTTTACAGAATGCCAATTTATTGATATAATTTAAAACTTGTAAAACCTAACTACAAAATCATGAGAACAGGTCTTATAACCTAGGTACGGAAGCCCTCATGATTTTATGCTTAAGTTTATAACAAATCAGCTGTGGCCTTCTATGATGTAAAAGAATACCTAGTTCAGCTAAGCAAATTAAAATTCCTGTTCTGATACTGAAATGTAAGAGTTTAGATCATTTGGTCAGCCCGTATCATTATATACATGCGCATTTTCCCTTATAGGTATACTGAATCTTCAGTAAATAGTGATTCCGACAAAACAGTGAATCAAGTTAGCTGGCATTGCTGTCAATTTCCCTATGTCAGGACATAATTCGACAATAAGAAAATCAGATTTTTGTCTGTAGTTGATAGAACTTTGAGTAGAATTTTAGCACAGCAATTTTATATGCTATAAAAACAAGTAGTCATTTCTGTATTCTCATGGACATTATTGAAACCTTCTATAAAATGTTAGTATCAGAAAGCATAAAGCATTCATACTTTCACCAAAAACAGATGAGGTACTCTAACTAAGAAATTGAATTGTAAAAACATTCAAAGATTTTCCTCTCCAAAGATGATAGAAAATTTGATACACAATAAATTATCTCTATTCTTGTTCTATATTCATTATATTCTTGATTAAATATCTCTTAATGTTTTAGAAATCATTTATTCATAAATGACCAACAGACAGTTCACTGAAGGCACAGAAACAAAGGGAGATTTGACTCTCACAATGCACAGCACATGCTTCATAAATTCACATTTGAAATATTGCCTCTTCTAAAGTAATGCTGGATGTGAGTACATCAGTTACTTGAAAGGTGAATAATAACATCTTGAACTGTCAAAAAATTAGCATACTCTCAGTCATGATGCATACAACCAGAAACTCTTCACCTAGTGACTTTAAAAAAAGAATTTTTTAAAAAATGATCATAATGTAAAGCTGTTGTCCGTACAATTTTTACATGCCTTATTTTTAAATAATTTATCCATTGATTGAATTTTTTAAAAGAATTTATTTATTTATTTTTTAGAGAGAGGGGAAGGGAGGGAGAAAGAGGAAGAGAAACATCAGTGTGCGAGAGAAACATGCACCTGTTGTTGCCTCTCACACACCTGCAACTGGGGACCCGCTGCAACCCAGGCATGTGCCCTGACTGGGAATTGAACCGGCGACCCTTTGGTTCACAGGCAGACGCTCAACCCACTGAGTCACACCAGCCAGGGCTGATTAAACCTTCAAAAGTAAATCAGAAGCCTGCATGTGTATCTTTGCTTTCCACCTAAAGTCTAATAAATAGGTAGAATACTCAAAATTCTAACCTTAAAATATCTAAGTATTCTAATGCGCTACTGCATTTCTTCATTGTTGACGAGCATTAACTTCCTAAGTTTGCTTTATAATTCTCTCTAAAGCACATATCTAATACTACTCCGTTTGGTTAGAGAATTATTCTATAATAACAGAATCCATTGTGAATGCATGATGACTCAGTTTAGAGGTTTAAAAAATATTTCGGAATCCCCTAACACAGTTTTCCTCCCCCTCCTTCGGTTTCTGTGACCTCTGTTTGGACAGGCTTCCCCATTAGGTAGGAAATCAGTGCTGTGCATGTAACTAGGAAAGCTGGGAGGCATCCTGAGGGTCTTCTTCCTCTGACACGGCTCCGTGTCGTGTTCAGAGTGCTGTTCTCATGGAAGTGTCCCCTTTTGTTCTGTGACTAGGAGTTTGGCGGCCGATCTGCTCCTGATGATTCCTGATAACGAAGTGCAATTAGTAAAGCTCTGTGCTTTCTACCCAGGGTGCGCGGAGGAGATAAACGACCTTCACGAGAAGGTAGCCGCCGATGTTCAGTGTTCTCATTGGGGCCAAGGTCCCATCATTCAGCCCATCCTTGGGTTAGGGGGGTGGACACCAGCAGAGAAGCAAATAGGTGGTCTCATTAGGACCCTGGTATCAATACAATAAAAATCATAATAAGAAGAAGTAACATTTATTGAGCCTCTACATCTTGGAACTGCTCTAAATGTTCACGTACATTTGTATTTTACCCAGTTCTCATGAAACCTGGAAATTAGGGGATATTGTTTCTGCTTTAAAAAGAAAGTGAACTCAGAGGAGGCAAGGAACTTGCCTAAAGTAGCTAATGGCGGGTGAGAGCATCAGCTTCCACCTGTCCAGCCCCAGGTCCCAAGACCTGTCCCTCACCCACTTGACCTGTGAGGTACACTTGTGCTGACCTTTAACAGTCGGCGATTCAGGATCTTTAAAAGAATTGATGAAGTGTGATGAAATGTGTGTGCACGTTCCTAAAATGCTTTAAAAAAATACTCCATTGCTGAATATAGGAATTTATTTCCAGGATTACATATAAAACAACCAAAATGTCCGACGACAGGGAGGGAGGGTGTTTATATTCCTTGCAGCCCACCTCTGTATTTCAGTGCTGTTAACGCGGTGCTCAGCGAGCTTCCAGTATTGAATGAGCAGGGCCACTCACACACTGGGGGGACAATCAAGGTTCGCACAAGCAAAAAAACTTCATTTTTAGAGCTAAAAATTAGAAAATGTCTTATTATTTATATTGTATATTTTTTCTTAAAAAACTGTATTTTTGCAAATATGCCATGCAGTTATTTTCAAAATGAAAAGCACATGGTATGAGCATAGTTTCACAATCCACTTTTTATCTGCTTTATAGACATCTACTGATGTCAGTGGAAACAGAACTTCACGATCTTTCTCATGTATTAACATAGATAGATTGTAAGTGTATGTGTGATGTGCGTGTGAGTGTGTGTGAGAGAGCATGTGTATGTGTGTGAGGGAGAGTGTGTGTGTGAGGGAGAGTGTGTGTGTAAGGGAGAGTGTGTGAGAACATGCATGTGTGTGTGAAGGACAGTGAGTGTGTATGTGTGTATGGGAGAGTTGTGTATGTGTGAGTGTGTATACCTGTGAGTGTGTGTGTGAGTGCGTGTATGTGAGGGATAGTATGTGTGTACATGTGTATGGGAGAGTTGTAAATGTGAGTGTATATACCTGTGAATGTTACCAGAGAAAATACTTGTGAAAGGATAAATGTTCAGAGTTACCCACGGGTTGTAAGAGGAGTGACCTTAACTTCTTTATACACTTCGCCTTCCATGAACTAGTTTTTTAGATGAACTGTGCTTTGCTTCAATAAGCACCATCAGTAAAAGCTATTTTTCTGTTGAAATTTGAAGGCGTATGGAAGGAAGTCGGAATGTTGTTTTCAGTGATCCTTTCCTGTGCTGCATTGTCCTGTGCACTAGCTGGCTCTCTGAGGCCATGGGTGCAGGTGCCCATTTTGGGGCTCAGAGAGGCCGAACACTTGACCTCGCTGACACACTGTCCGTGGTGGGGCAGGAAGAGTCTCCCCATCACACTGTCTACAGGGGCGCAGGGAGCCTTGCTGCTCAGACCTACAGCGCTGTAGAGGGACTAGTCAATGTGCAAGGGAATTAATAGCTCTGGAGGGTTTCATAAGTTGTACCAACCGTTACGTATTCAAGTGTTACATTAACATATAACCTTCAGAATTTTCAGATAGAACGAGGATTACAGGGATGATTAACTTCCTCTTCCTGTCTTCTATTTGTGAAATTTTAATGGGAACCCTTTTTTAACCTCCTCTGCTCTTTGAGCATACATTAAAGTGAAGAAACTTTTGTTTTAGTCTATCCAAGTGTAGTACCAAGCACATAGCTAGTTGCTCAGTAAATAGCTGGTGTTTAGTGAGCAGAGATGGGAAAACAAGATGAAATGTCATGCACAGTAGAGCTCCTGGAATGCCATTTGTTGTAATTACTTAGAGAGAGACTGAGTGATCTCAAATACTCAATTTTTCTAATTTTTAACAGAAATCTTAACAGAAAATTTTTCTAATTTTCAACAGAAAATATGAAACTATTGAATAAATTCTTTAGTAAATAAGCAAATTGAACAATAACTTCAGGGAAGGTAGAAGAAAAGTGAGGGGAGAAGGGCATTAAGTGTCGAAGGAGAAGGGGCGGCAACCTCACTGGGGTGAACCACGGAGTCCGCACTCACAACATTGGACATTTTTTGCCACAGAAGCCCATCTCGGTGGTGGCCAAAGCCTGGTGAGAGGGACAAAGCCTTAAACTGTAAGTGTTGCTTAGAAACACACCAACAAACTTGAACACTGGCACTTCACAAGTCATGCACATTATCAGAATATGACACAGCAGATAATTCCTGCCACGTTGTGGAATAGACTTGGCTTTAACAGGATAAAAAGAAATGGAGAAAATGGGGAGTGTTGCTTTTCCTGTTGCAGTAACAAAATTTCATCGGCTCCAAATCCACACTGTATAGTATTTCAGGACGTCAGAGCTAAAAACTTTTAAAGCTTGTGCACTTTTTGCTTTTCTATTTGAAATGAAGTTGCTTTGTCTCAACAGCAAAGCAAAACAAATTAATTGTACACAGGTCATGGAAGAATGAACCATTTATGTTTCCTACATTTAATGTAGTTTTTGATTTGGTCAGCCTATTTCTTCAAAAATAATTATTCTCAGCATTTTTTTTTTGCTCGATTACATTTGCAGGCAGTAATTCCAAATCATGACAAAGACAGTGTACCTTCTGCCTCTTTTATTATGTATTTGAGTGATACAAAACCATTACTCATTAGGTTATACCCCATTTATTATTGTTATACCTTAGAGATATTTTCATACAGGTATTCTAGTACAAATTATTTTATTCACAAGTATTTTGAGCAACCCTAACAAGAAAAAAATATCTAGGTATGTGGGACTTATTAAGTACTTACACTGTTGCTTTTATCCCTTTACATTTTTCCAACATTGTCATCAAACCAAATGTTTTCTAGTGCAAGCTTCCGGCAGTAGAAGAATGTATACACTTAGCGGAGGCAGCCCAGGCAGGCGGCAATGTGCTTGAAACTGTGAAGTATTACTTGTTAAGTCAAGAACCTGAAAAAGCCCTTCCGATTGGCATTGACTTCATCAAAGGTGAGTGCTTAGTCACTAGTGTAATTTAAAATCCACTCATTTATTTGATATTTTCATTCATACTGCAAACAAGCTTTAAAATTCAGCACTAAACACCCTTGCTTTAAAAAGGAAGCAGATGGCTGATTGTGCGGTGTGGGGCCCCACAGAAGGTTGGTAGATAAATGCCTGTGATGGACAGGTCTGACCGGAAGAGAATTAATTACGTAGGTTAAAAAGTGGGTGAACAAGTCTGAATACTAGTATTTAGAGACTCTTTTTCGGTTTTATTTTGCCAGAATACATCAAGAGTTCAGACTGGACTTTGGATACCATTTATCCTATTCTTGACCTGCTGAGTTATATTCGTACTGAAAAATTACTCCTGCATACATGTACTAAGTGAGTACTTTTTCTCCAGAACTCGTAACTGAACCTATCGAATGTTTCAAGTAGGCTATGTGGTGTTTAGTGTTTAGATCAAGAAATAAGGTAATCTTGGACAGGTAGATGTATGTGTAGAAAAAATGTTTTTATTTGTTAAAATTTTAAGAAAAATACAGAGGTCAGTTTGAAGCAGAAATCATAAATCTCAGTGGCCCCATTTACTAATACCTAGTGTTTGTGGGCTTATCTATGGGTACATACACACACACACACACACACACACACAACCCTGGTTCAAATGGAGCTAACTTAAAGCTTTTTCGTGGTTCCAGATGTCAGGTTCTTGAGAAACTGGTAGTTGTGTCTATTAAAGATCCAGTGTGTGCAGAGCATAATAGGCTGGGGACCGAAGTGAAAGGTCTGGCAAGTAAAAGGTGGACACCATCCCAGAGAGCAAGCAACATTAAAGGACATTGTTTTCCCTGTCACTAAAGCCCCCAGACACAGAGTCTACCTTGTCGTGGAGGCTTTGAGCTCTTGCAGCATTAATGCCGGTGGGGAACAGAGGGTGCCGCGGCCTGGGGGTGGAGTTCCCCAGCAGGAAGTGGGGCACCCGTGCCTGCGGTCTGCCAGCGATTCCTAAATCTGACCACGTGAGTTCCTGAGGGGACAGGTGCATGGAGAAACAGCCAAGAAACAGAGGAAGACAAGAAGGCAGGAGTTCAATCACATTTAAGATTTTTATTTTAAATTATAATTTGTTATACAGCATAACATCTGAGTACATCACTTGATGAGTAAAACATCTTTAAGTTCAGAAAATTTTCTAGACATATTTTGCAATCAGTGTCACTCAATTGAAATATAGAGATACGAGTATAATAACTACATATGAAAGTAATGTTCTGTACCTCAGATTACGGAATTTTTTTTAAAAAAATAAAATATTCTCTTTTAGAGCTCGAAATGAATTGCTCGTGCTATGTGGCTATGCGGGCGCGTTGCTAGCGATCAGGAGGCAGTACGAGAGCATCGTGCCGGCACTTTATGAGTACACGAGGTAAAACAATTTCTCTTCTGTTAGGTCAGAGAAGCTCTGTTCACTAAGGTGGTGAGTCTGTAAGAAGGTACCAAATACATATTGCATGAGCCCATTTACTCACTGAGCACGTGCTTTATACCAAAGCCCCGGTGAATTGTACGAACCAGCAGTGAGTTGGGCGGTAAATAACAGAAATCCTGATTCTACCTGGAACACACAGGGATCGTGGTCTTAACGTCGAGACACTTGAGGTTACACTTCAGGGCCATTCAGTTGCTGGCTGGTTCCATCGGGACCTGGGGTCCTCCCTGCTTTTGCTCTGACCTTCTTGGCTTCCTCCTCCACTTGAGTTACCTGTGGTTACCCGGTAGCCTCCAGCCCCCTGTACACAGTATCTGTACCCTAAGCTTTCAGGAAAGACAAAGAGTGCAAGGGGGGCAACCACAGAGGACAAGGCCATCTGCAGCAGGACGGAAAGTCCCCTCAGGGTGGTGTGCCTGCCTCCGTGGGCCGGAACTGTGGAGCCCTACTTTTCAAGGAAGGTGGAGGTCTGGGTATTTCATCTTCCCAGTCTCTCTTCAGTGGAGAAAAGTCAAGTATGGGGGGTTAGGGAGTAGCAGCTAACTCATAATTGCCTGTTTGGGTGTAATCTATGTGTGCACACACGCATGCACACACACATTCAGGCATGCACATCTACCTCTGCACACTAGTTGTTGAGTCTGAAACCACAGTTATTTAAAGTTTATTGGCTGTTTTGGTATCTTAGAGTTAGATGTCAGGTGCTAATTTCTTTCTCCCGTGTTTCAGCCAGCTGTTAAAACGTCGGGAGGTGTCCCTGCCTTTAACGATTGAATGCCTTTCCGAGGAACTGGATGCATGGAGAGTGTGCATGCAGTCCGCCAACCCGTGAGTGACTGGGGCATAAAGCCTGGAATCCAGAAGGCATTACTGAATATCATAGACCCATTCAAAATGTGGATTGTCATTATTCATCTTAGCGGAATAATGAGTCGTGGTTTGTCTAGCAGATATTCAGTAGTAATTTACAAGGCTGCCTTTATGAAGCGTTTTTGTTTTACTCTAAGTTGAATCTGAGGTTGATTTGGCATCATCTGTAAAGGGGGACTAAATAGTCATCAAGGACTGTTTCTACTCTAAACCTTAAGCCTTCTATGATTCTACACAAGTTAAAATGTAATGTTTGTTGAAAATGTAGATCATCAGAAGCCTCTCCATACACACCCCCTTCTGAGTCACAAAGAACGGTTTATGCAGCTTTACGGAAGAGACTAAGAGAAGAGCCATGCAGAGGACTCGCCGGACCGGGCCACGTGACCGGCTCCCACCTGCCCAGTCACTCCGATGGCCACATCTCCTGCCTTACGGGCTCGAAAATCCAGGTACAGTCTAGTGGCAGCAGAAACTGTGCACTTCTGTCATTTTACTTGTTTCATTAGTCTTTGAAATGTGATTGTAAAGTGAGTGTAATCTGACTAAAAGTAGGAACGTATAAAGGGGCCTGAGGCCCAACGGGAAGCTGTCCCCTAAAGCTTCTTCCATAGTTGATGTAAATGGTCGCTCTCTCCTTAAAATAAACTCCAGGGTCATTGTGCTTTTATCATAAAAGCCAGTCACGTAACAGGCATACTTCATCACAACTGACAGGTATATGAGTAACCAGTGTTCTAAAATACATAGAGGCCACTTCCTCAGGGAAATTAAAGAGACAATCAACAATCGACAGTTAGAAACTGTTATAACAGTTAAATGTAACTACATAGTCTCCATTTGTATTCTATAAGCAATCATGAGGGTGGGCTAATTCCCAGAGAATGGCCCCTAATGTCCGGTCACAGTACAGAGGGGGAATGGTTCCGGGGCCAGCCCGTGGTCCAGCGAGGAGGCCGTTCCCTCCAGGAGGGCAAGGCCCTCCTCGTCTTGGCGCCAGGGCCAGGGGTAGGTGTCCCCATGCAGTAAAGTGGAGTCCTCATGAAGTGCTCATTGGGACTACAGCCTGGATGGAGGAACTCCACCTCCCAGTCCCAGTCACATTTTAGGGCGTCCATTCTTACCTTCCTGATGCTACACGGCTAATTCCACTCCTAACACTGATGTGCTAGGTCAATGGAGATTTCCACTTGAAATAAATAAATAAATGGCTTGCTACTCGTGTGACCCCTGATTGATGAAAACTTGACACCACAAACTAATTAAGTCTTTAGAACATACCAGTATATTCCAACAAACAGGCAGGACACACAGTTGTACTCATATATATGTACATTTGTTATCAACTTGTGTTCAGAGATAAAGAACCAAAGCAGCACACTCAGTAACTTCCAGTTAGGAGAAAATGCACACTGCAGCTTTTTCAGTACATCTTTGGGGCCGCTGGCTGTACTCTGGGTGCCCTGTCTAGTACCTGATACCTTCATGTTCCTTCCTCCTCTTCTGTTCCTCTTCTTCCTCCGAGAGAGCCCGCTGACCTGACAGATGTGCTGTCTCCCCTTCTCTGCTCCCCAGCCGCATTTGGGAGGGTCTACTAATTACCTTACATGTGTGAATGTACACCTCCAGTGGATGTGCACCTTTACCTCGGTGCACATGACTGAGAGAGATGGAGGCTACTTCCCAGGATATTCTATATCCACAGGAAGCCAGTGTGCACTGGTGGTAACTGCATTGTCAGGTACCTGAGAACAGAAGGCTCTCTACTTCATGTGATGGATTTTACAATATCTGGAAATAATTGGTTCACAGACTGTATCATTTGAAGTCATGAACAAAAACCTAGTAACTTTAGAACAAAAATAAGAAAATAAGCTTTTTGTGTTTTTTAAGTCATGCTTTTCTAAAAGTTGAGAAACATAGATTGAAAGAGTTTTATTATTTTTTTTTTTTGCATTTAGTTCTTTAGAACAGCCCTTTACACACAAAGGAACTGATAGAACTACATTATAAATACTCTGCAAATCACGATTGGTGTGATTTTAAATCATACAGACATGCACACAGCAATATGTTTTCCAGCTTCTCAAGGGCAGGTTCAGAATTTCTAGCTTAAATAATTTCCCCAGCTGTATGATTAAAATAGTAAAGTATGGTTAAGGCTATCACTAGGCATATATGCCTTTATCAAATGTTAACTTTGTAGTAATAAATTAACAATACCTATTATCATTGTTATCACTATTGTATTTAAAAATTGAAATTATAAAGTTAAATTCTACTTTGAAAGACATCATGGTATATATGACATTAAGATGTTTTAAAATGTTTCTATATTGGTGACAGTCCAAAAACTCTAATTTTTCTCATTTTTTAATTTTTTATTGAATTTATTGGGGTGACATTGCTTCATAAAACTATATAGGTTTCAAGTGTACAACACTATAACACATCATCTGTATATTGTACTGTATTTGGGTGTGTTTACCAGCCAGAGTCAAGTCGTCCACCCAAAGTCAAGTCGCATCTTTTTAAAGCTCCTATCAGCATGGCCTGAACATCACCAGTGGGTTATTTGTTAGCGTGATTGTTTCTGTAACTTTAAACACATACCAGGAATGTATAATCTCACCTTGTCTCTCCGTGCCTCTCCCTGTGTGCAGGGCCCCGTGTGTTTGCTTGAAGATGGGAAGTCCGCCATCTCGCTGAATGACGCTTTGATGTGGGCAAAGGTGAACCCTTTCTCACCTTTAGGGACTGGAGTTCGACTCAACCCATTCTGATAGGAGGTTTTCCTCCAGGCTTAATTATTTTTTTGAAGACCTTTTATTGGTTAGTACACCTTTGTTGCCCAAGAGCCAAAGGTTAGGAGGAGGAGGAGGGAGGGAGGGAGGGGGAAGGAAAATGGATTTTATTCATTAACTTCAAAGAATAAAATATTTATATACTTTTGAGAAAAAATATCTGTTTCCTTTATACACGGTAGTAGCCCTATTTGGGAGGAAGGTAATATTTACGTTGTGAAGGACTGGATAATGTAAAAGAGTGTGTAATACTTTCACAGAGCATAAAAGACACCCAGAAGTTTGTTGTTGAAACATTGAAACATATGTGTGAGCACAACACCGAGAGCAGCGCCTGACCTGCACATAGTGAGAACCATAGTGAGTCAGTCTGAAGGATGGACTATCTCAAAACACCGAAACAGAAGGCATGTAGGGCCGACTGTTCTGCTCACGAGCTCCCCTCTGGCCCTCGGTTTGATGTACAGAAAACTGCTAGTTTCAGCTCATATGTAATAGAACGTTTCAAGTATGTGCTTCATATATATCGGTAAATAGATACACAGTCAAAATATTTCTGCGTTTTATTCTTTTAAAGAAAACATTACCAAGGCTTCCATCTGAAATTCAAATGTCCAATGATAATTAGTTGCATAAGCAGGAAAAACATCAGGGAGAGGAAAACAAAATGCAGCCATATCTGTATGAGAATTTGCATTTGATGACAAGTGACAGTTTTAATAGATATACCATGTGTGCACAGATAGTAATTTTCATATACTTTCTAATCAATTTATATTAATGCTAAAGCAGAATTTATTTGATGAAAATTAGTTGGAAGTACATTTTTGTAAGTAAATAGGCTATTAGTCGAAATTTTGGATATATTATGTAAATTCAAGTTTTTAAAATATTTATTAAAAGAGTAAGCTATAAAAAAAACCCTGAGGCAAGGCTCTAAGTATTTCAATTGTTCTAGAATTCCAACTTTGAAATTTATGCATACTAGGAAAAATAGTATTTCAATACTCAAGTTCTTTTACAGAATTTAATAATTACGAACCTATTTATTACATTGACCACTTCTGACCCCTCAAAAGACATTAAATTTCACTTTATAAAAAGTTAATTTTACTACAGAAGAGAATGTGTGCAACTCAGAGGTGCAGTGGGCATTGTGAAGTGTATCAGGAGTACTTTATAGGGACCAAAATTTCCTTACTTAAAAGTGACAGTCTAAACCCTACTGTATTTTTATTTTGTTATAAATAGAGTAAGAAGCCTAACTTTTGTGCATCACTTTAAAAGATACCATTGATTTTAAATTATACATATGTAAATAATCATATTCCATATTTTAATGAATACAAGAAACTAATATTTTTATGTATAAAGTATGAAAAAATCATATCACTCTTCAGCACATGAAGACAATAGAGAATAACCCAATTTTTGTCTGAAATCTGAATTGGATTGATTCAAGTTCAAGTCTGTTATTCTTTGACACCTATAATGGTCTATGATTAAAGTTAATTTTAACTATTCTTTATAGAATTATAAATGTCATTTGATTTTTTCAATCTGTATATAATGCCTTAATATGAAAAACAAGTTTTAAAATTTATAAGAGTATTTTTTATTGTTAGATTTCATATGCATGAAAACCCAAATAATGAACTTATTTTACTAGTTGAAGATGTCCATATTACCAATAATGTGGACAAATAACTTTGCAAGTTTAAGTCTGCCTGTATGAAAGAGTCTCATTAGACGAGGGTTTTAAAAGCATTTGCCTATAAGATTACCAGCAGGTTAACAAATTGCAGTATCAAAATGAGTTACATCTTGTGAAAATGCATTATTTTATTTTTGTCAGTCAACATTAATGAAGCATATATCTAGTTCCACAAAGTCAGGTAGGCATGTTAAAGGTCAGGGTTGCATCGGAGCAACGACCGGTTTTTTGTTCTCACTGTGATAGGAAAGTTGTCATTTTTTTTTTTTTTGGTCTGAAAAGGTATTTTGAATATAGTGAAAGCTGCACAAATTATTTGTAAAATTTGGTATTTCACATTCAGTGCACTAGTGATACAGAAGTTACCGTCATACTTCTTAGTACATGTGTATGGTACCCATACCTTTGGAACATCTGTACCTAAATAATTGAAAAGATATTTTCATGTTGATTTTAAGTACCATGAGATTGTGCATGTGGTTATCTAGATTTTTCTGAGTGGATGTACGTTAGGCCCCTAAATCCTAATAAACTGCAGTTAAAGCTAGAAGTGACGAAGTTAACCGCTCCAATGAGTGTCAGTCTGGCCCCTAAGGTGCCACTGGGGCAGCGCTACTTCCCCAGAGCAACTAAGCTGAAGGGTTGAGCTGCCTGCCAGGACTATGACCTACTTGGACATGTAGAGAAGCAGCGCTCCTTCGGACGGTCCGGGAGGAAGGTGAGTTGAAAGGAAGCAGGGCTCACTAATGAGTGTGAACCGCAAGTCACGGAGGCTTCCGTGGCCCAGATGGCATTTGCCCATTGGTGGAAGGGTCCTGGTCCCGCAGAGGCAGCTGCCAGTCCTGGAGAGGTTCGCTGCTTCTCTGCTTCTCTCCTTCTCTCCATCAAAGACCCTTGGTGACCCAAATGGTCCTCCTGAGATCCGCCTGGTGTGTTGGCTTCTGTTGACATGACTGAGACCTGCAGAAGTGCTTGGAGTTACCCACCCTGCCTGTCCATACCTGCTGCCTTCACTCATCTATTCAGTCCAGAGTGCAGCACACAGCCATTTCATCTTTCCACAGAGCCCTGTGAGTCCCTCGGAGTGTGGGGAGTCCCTGCAGGCCCTGAGGGACTAGCTTTATCAGGATGTGGAACACAGGGTCAGGACGATAAACATGCCATTTGGCAGTTTCTCCAAATGTAGACCTTTTCCCTGGATCTTTTCCCCAACTCATCTTCAGAAGATCTTTTTTTCTAAAACCCTTCCTAAGGAACCGCATTTTGTGGGTGAAGATGATTCTGATGATCTTCGACTTTAAATCCATCCCTTTAGAATGCAAGGCAGCAGGTAAAGAGCGGCTGGCTGGCTATGATGTGTGTTTGGACCAGATCCTTTACCTGAGGTAAAACCAGACTCTAAACACATTCCTAAGAAGCCTTCTATTTCATCAGGGCTCTCTCTCATTTCTCTTCTTAAATGTGATCTACCTGAAAATGTAAAATTAAACAAGGAAGATTCTGAAGGTAGAGGTTCTAATAAAACTGTGTAAGCCTTCAAAAAGTCAGAGAAGGTGCTACCGTTTAGCTGGAGAGACACGCCCTGGGATTCACCACTAGTAATCTTCCTCTTGGAAGTCAAGAGAGATTGTTCATGAGATCTCATACAAACAGGAGTAACCCCAGTTAAAGAAAATTTTCCAAATATGAACATGAAATTACCAAATATATATGAAAGATAATCAGCCTTTTAGGATATCAACCTGCTTTTGTTTCCCTTCAATAAACATTTGGGGCAAGAAGTGAAGCTAAATTGGATTAAATGGATTGCTCAACACCAGAGCCAATTTTTAAGCACAGCATTTTCCTTCTCTACAACTCAGTATCAACAGGAAAGACACTTACTTTTAAAAAATGTTTAAGGCTATTTTTCAAGGTGTGCAAGTTTCCTATGGGCAAAAGTCTAATAATAACCATGCAGAATAAATGTTTTAGTTATATATGAGATGTGTAAATAAATAGTATCAGGCGAACTAGTAACTCCTTTCATTTCTAGTGAGGAAAATATCCTTACAAAATTTATGCAAAAGAACGCTCACTGGTCAGGGTGAATTATGTTTCACTGTATCTTTAAAATTATTTTTGTTCATTCCATACTAATTAATTTGACTTTGTATTTTCAACAGTATGGGACACAGGTGTTTTTAATAAGTACTTGTTGACTAGAACTAGAAAAAAAATGTTCTTCAGCACAATTATGGATAGGACACCGCTTTACTGTACTTATCATTGCAGTGTATCCCAGGGCAGATGAGTCTATTCCTTCAGTGGGGCAGGAGGGGTTGGCCTCACTTCTTCCAGTCCTTGTTCAGATTTGATGGGTTCCACCAAAGATTCAAAAGGAGGTGTTCTGGAGTACTTCACATACGTTGTTTTAATTGAATTGCCATTATCATTTATATTTGCTGGAATATTTTCAAAAAATAAAATTAAAACTAATCTGTGGCTATTGAATATTTACACAACCATCAATGTCTCTAATACATCAAACATACACACTGTGAGAGCAACAGGCTGAGACAGATTGATCTAAATGCCCGGTAAAACAGAATATTTAAAGCACGCATTATAGTAGTCATAAATAAATAAATCCGAATGTCATCCTCCTCCAAAAGTCATCAGCAGTGCCTAAAAATATCCAGGGCTTATTTTGGTCCATCTGATCCTGAATATGACTCAACTATTTTTAAATGTTGCTTCAGAAAGCAGCTGAGGCCACAGTACCATGATTTTAACAGAGCCTTGATGTGACACGCACGTAATTCGTACTCCCGTCTCGGTAGCACTGGGGCAACCAGTCTGGCCCCCAGGCCCCGTAGGTCACTCAGCTCTCAAGTGAGGCTCCCGTTGCAACTAAGAAATCTGTGTTCTCTCGGCCCATCATTTTTGCTACTGCTTGATTTAGGAAAACCAATAGAGGAAGTTGTGATTAAAAAAGATGAACAAAGGTAACAATCTGTCTCATGACTAATTTTTGCCACCTCATTGAAGAAGGGGAGGCTTTTCAAATGAATGACCTGTGGCGTCTGCAAGCTCAGACGGTGAGCAGGTTGAGTACTACAGTCTAAGAGGCAAGTTGGTGTCCTTGCTCCCTGCTCCACTAACTTGCATGTCCTCGGACCTGAACTAGTCACTCTGCCCTTTCATCAGAAATGACTGGCCTGGGCTCCCTTTCTCCAGTTTGGAGGGAGACGTAATTTAAAGCTTAGCAAAACAGCTCTTATCCATCTCATTGCCAGAGTCAGAGCCACACCATTAATTAATTCTCATTCAGCTTAGATCAGGAGAATCCAAGCACTGGAACAGGATGGGGAGAAGTAAGAAGAGAAAAGCCTGTTCTTTCTCACCCAGGTCTGCTTAGCGGCCAGGGGAAGGGAGCAGGAAGGGAACCACCGCAGCCCCCTTGCCAGACCCAGACTGCTCTGTTCACCCATCACAGTGCTGCCTCCAACCTCAGCTCAGGGCCTGGCTTCAGCTCCCCTCTCCAGCCCCCATCCCACCATGGAAACTTCCCCTTCACTGCAGGTGTATCCCAGGTGGAGGAAAGGTCCACAAGTTGAAGGAAGGGATGTGTGCCCAGATCCTGAGGGGACCCGATGGACCCTTTCTCTCCCACAGAAACCCCATTACTCACTTCTGTTGGGTCACCTCACGCTGAGCACTATGCCTGAGGCATGTGATGAGTGAAAGGGGGTTTGACAGACAGGCTTAGTGCCCAGATATTAAAAACTGTGCTCTGAGGACCAGTGTTTGTACCAGGCCATCAGCAAGAGAAAATGGAATTAATAGTGGTGTGTGATCAAATGGAGTTGGGAGAACTTCATCCTGTGCCTCTCTTCCTGAACACCTGCAGTGCACCTGAGCACATGAAGGGCTCCTTGGGAAGTCGTGAGTTTGAAGAGAGGGCACTGGGACGTTGCTTTTCCAGACTGCAGGTAAACCCACATCCATAGATGCAGTTGCACTGGACCCTGGCCGGCCTGTGGCCACCCTTCCCCCTCACCCACTGCAACCTCCCCGGACACCTGGGAGACCAGCTCCAGGGCACAGATCACACACACTTTCCATCAAGGGTCTGATGGTTGTCAGGGCCAATACAGGACACGCAGTTCAACTTGAATTTCACATTAACAATCAATAATTTTTAGTAAAAATATGCCTTCCCCATTTCCTAAAAGTCACTGGTTATATTACGCTGCCTCTTTGCTCACTGACTCTGGAAGCTGTCTTTACAGGTCAGATGGTCTTGGGCAGCTGCTTAGCCTGGCAGGGAGTAGGGACAGCCACAGGCTGGCCAGGGTCCAGTGCAACTGCATTTGTGGATGTGGACACTTGAATTTCATGTAGTTTTCAGGTGTTGGAATATACCATTTTTTTCAACTATGGACAAAAAACAATTCTTACAAACTCTACAAAATCAGGCTGCCAAGACTTGGGTTGGGGCGTGGGTATGATGGGGGTAGAAATTAAGAGAATTTAAGCAAGTGGCATCTTGTGATGCATCTGATTGGGATGTGTAGGTATGCAAGGTGTGTGTGTCTGCCTGAGGACTCTGTTACCACTAGCTCCTGGAGAACTGAGTTTTGCGCTTCCCCTGTTTGACACCCACCTGCATGAGGATGAATCAGAACCCAGATGGCTTCACTGGTCGGAGGCAGGGGACACACCCCTGATGGGACCGCAGGTCCTGCTTCCTACCAGTAGCACAGGATGCCACCAACCTGTGGCACCATTTTAGACTGGATGCCAGACCAACGTTTAACTATTGTTAAAAATTTAAATGAACAAAGACAAAAAAATCATTTTAACAGGTAAAAAAAAAGGTGAAAGTAAAACAACAAAAACCCTTACGTAAAGCAGGAACAGCTGTCTGCCTGGAAATCACTGCTTTAGGTTTGTGCCGAGGGGCCCGAGCAGGAAGGCAATCGAGAGTAATTTCTCCCACAGTCGGTTTGACGTCAAACCATTCTATGAAATAAACACAAATATTGCTTCTTAAGGACCCATTGTGGCCACTGACAAAATAAAGTGCCCTGATTTAGAAATTAAGCAAACTATGTAGACATCTGTTTTATCATGTTCCAAAGGGCGTGAATACAGGGGTTAATAACCCTTTCCCTACCTCATTGATGCACAAAATAATTGCTTTAAAAAGTTACTTCAAAGTAAATGTCTCTGTGTTCCTATAAGTTTTTTGATAAATGTTTTTTTGATAATAATTTCCATACAGAAAAATGAAAAAAAAAAATGTGTGTTTACAGCTTGATAAATTCTTGGAATGAATACACCTGTGGTACCATCACCCCCACCCCTACCCCTTGTCTCTCCTATACAATACACCTAAATAGAAAACATTGTCTCAACTTCTGTCTTTATAGGTTAGTTTTGCCTTATTTTGTATTTTATATAAATGAAATCGTATAGTGTCTCATTTTGCAAACATTTCTGTACAAAAATAGTTACTTAAAACTATTTTCATTTTCCATATTTCTTATTCACTAATCCTACAAGCTGCCTCACTTGGTCATCAGTTTCCCTATGTTTCTGGAGCTTCCGAAGATCATTTCTCTGCAGCTTGCCCTCCACTGAGGCCTGAGGTATCTAAAGTAATTTCTACTCATCAGCCATGTCCTGGTAATTCTAGGTACAATGCTGGTCAGTAACATTCTCTGGGTGGTAATTATCGTGATTAATTACTTTGGATGCTGAAAGTTAGCAAGCTGAAAAATGTAGATTGGTTATGACGGAACACTATCCAAGACCCCGAAGGGTTGAGGTGACCCAAAGCTAAAGGGAAATTGTGTTCAAAGGAAAGCAACTTTGAAGATAGGAGTTACATAAGAGTTAGCTTTGCACAAAGATGGACTTTGAATAGAAGGTTAAATAGAATAGCTGTGTTTTGTTCTAGGAATTCCAACTACAGCCAATGAGTAGAAGTAATAATGAGATAGATTAAAGTGAACATTAAGAATAAAAAAATATATCTGATTTGCAGTGTTAGAATTATGACTCAGCCAAACTTAAATGCTGGATACCAGAACTTAAGTGGGGCAGGGGGCTGACAGGGTATGGTAATGTGTCATAGTACCTAAGGTCCTTATAGTAAACATATTAATTTTGACCCAAGACAAATATGCATGTTAAAATTTCTACAGTAGCACTGAAAAGTAGAAATGTACAATTTCCCAAATTAGTGGAGAGGGGAAATGTCTTTAGAAAAAAAAAATCAGTTCAAAAGAAGACAAGGTAGATGAGACATAAACAAGAAACAGAAAGAACAAATTAAAAGCACAAAAGAATGCCATGTGAATGCATGTGTAACAATGAGCAGTATTACCGCATCCATAACCATGAAAGTCACAGTACATGAAATCACAAAGGGCTACGCAACAGGATCCTCCATAAAGAACAAATTGCAGGGTTGCTATACCAAGTGTCAACACTTGTTGTAGAGCAACAGTAGTTAAGACAGCGTGGCTGTTGACATGGCTCACACGTAAACAACGTTCACTGGAGTGCAGAAACAGATGCAAATACAAACAGAAACTTGAACCATTTGAAAGATGAGGGTATTACAGATCAGTGGGAAAAGAACAGACCACTCAAAAACTGATGTCGACACACTTGGCTCTCCATTTCCATTGCAGACAAGACCTTACAAGTGAAAGGCTAATCTCTTATCAGATGTCTAGGCTTTGCAAATAGTTTCTCCTTTGCCACAGGTTTCCTTTTTGCTCCCTGGATGGATCTCTTTGCTGGGCAGAAGCTTTATAGTTTGATGCAATCCCACTTGTCTGTTTTTGCTTTTGCAGCCTGTGCTTTTAGTGTCATATCCAAAACATTGCTGATACAAACATCGGGAAGCTTTCTTCTTATGGTCTCTTCTGATAGTTTTAAAGTCAGGTCTTATGTTTAAATCTTTAATCCAGTTTGGGTTGGTTTTTGAATGTAGTGTGAGATACAGATACAATTTTTTTCTTCTGGATATATTTATTTAGTTTTCTCAATACAATTTATTGAAGAGTCCATCCTTTCCCCTTTCTGTGTTGTTGGTACCTTTACGAAGATCAGTTGACTGTATATGTGTGGATTTGTTTCTAGCTTCACTATTCTGTTCCATTGGTTTATGTGTCTGTTTTAATTGCTATAGCTTTGTAGTATAGTTTGAAATCAGGAAGTATGATGCCTCTAGCTCTGGCTATTCAGGGCCTTTTGTGATTCCATAAAAATTTAAGGTTTTTTTTTCTCTTTTTTGTAAAGACTCCCATGGGAATCTGAGAGATTGCATTGAATCCATAGATCACTTTTGGGTGATGAATGGACATTTTAATGATATTCTTCTAATCCATGAGCAGGGATGTCTCTCTATTTATATCTGTGTCTCCTTTTATTTTCTTCCTCAATATTTTATAATTTACAGTGTACAAGGGGCTAATATCCAAAATATATAGGGAACACATAAAATTCAATAGCAAACAAAACAAATAAGCTGCTTAAAAACTGGGCAAAGGACCTGAATAGACATTTCTGAAAAGAAGACATACAAGTGGCCAGCAGGTATACAAAAAGGTACTCGATATCATTAATCATGATCACTAATCAGGGAAATGCAAATCAAAACCACAGTGAGATATCATCACAACCCTGTTAGAATGACTGTTATAATAGACAAAAATTGCAAAGGGCGAGCGCTGATGTGGGCGGCCGGGCCCACCTGCGCAGCCCAGCGTACACTCCCTGTGGTGAGGTCTGCAACCCTGGGCACATCTGCAAAGGCTCTGTTGTTGCAGATTGTAACACAGCGCGGGTTCCAGTGGGCAGGACCTGAAAGACACGGGGCACAGTCTCCCCACTACAAAGCTGGTGGAATCAACTAAATCAAATTTAAGAGGTAGATATGAATTGACTAGGAATAACATAAATGTTATTCACAGATAAGCTATTTTTTTTAATCAAGGAAATTATAAACCAAGACAGCTGAATGACAGTTCCTCTCTGCAGGAAGTATACACAATGCCCCCTAAGGAGAACACGCAGGAGATGTGAAGGCATCGTAATATTCTACTTAAATTACAAAAGGATACACAAATGTATGTTCATTGTTATTAGCCTTTTAATTATACCTATTCATTATATGCATGCATGTAAGGTACAGTTCACAGCCATATTTTAATGTTTGAAAACATGCCAAAAATTTGATATAAAATTTTACGAGATTAATAATCTGAGTTCTTTCTCTACTCACAAATGCATAAGTAGAATAAATCCAGGAAGAGAAACGAAAAATGACAGGAGATGGAAAAACAGACAGAGTAAATGGAGAACGAAAGCCAAAATACCTATGTCACAATTTGTGGAGGAGTTCAAGTTGCTTCTTGTTCTCCTGCCAGAGCCAGAGCCGAGAGAAGAAGACAAGATGGCTTTTATAAAAATCAGGTTCAAAGAGAGAGACATCCTAATGACCTACACCTGCCTCATTCCTGAATGGCTCGGGTGCCATGGGAATGATGGGGTCTCTAAGAGTCTCGGGTAAGGGAGATAATGTTCCAGGACACAAGTGATGTCCTGAATAAGTGGAAGGAAAGGAGAGGAGAGGGGTGGGGAGGGGTGGGGAGGGGAGAGGTAGGGAAAGGAGGGGAGGGAGAAAATGAAAGGAAAAAGAAAAGAAATAAAAAGAAAAGAAAAAAGAAATAAAAAGAAAAGAAAAGGAAGAAAGAGTCACTTTGCCATGCTGGGACTCTGATGGCCAGTCCTTTGGACACTTTGAGACTGACTTGGGTGCTGCCGCTGGAACGTCTCCATGGGTGGCCCCAGTCTGCCTGACCATCTAAACAGCAACAAGACTACTTGTGGAAACGGTAACACTGACAGCATGCTAGAGAGCATCTACGGGTAAAGTACTTGTAGCCTGACAAACTCTTACACATTCCCGTCCTCTTTACTAACTTGAGTTGATATGTGAACTTCTGAATTCCCACCAAATTTTACATGAAAGATTCACTGAATAGACTTCTGGCCAAGATGGAAGCATAGACAGACACACTGTGCCTCCTCACACAACCAAGAGAAGGACAATGACAAATTTAAAAGCAAAAACCAACCAGAACTGCCAGAAGATCCAACTGTATGGGAGTCCAACCACTAAGGAGTTAAAGAAGAAACACTCACCCAGACTGGTAGGAGGGGTGGAGGCGACTCACAGCAAGGTGACAGCTGAAGGACCAGGGCAGTCCCATATTCACATGAAGATAAACCAGGAGGAACAACTGGGGAGTGAGACAGACCCACAAACCAGGGTTCCAGTGGGGAAATAAAGCCTCAAAGCCTCTGAGTGGGAACACCTGTGGGGGTTGAGGCAGTGGTGGGAGAAACCCCCAGCCTCAAAAGAGAGTCCATTGCAGAGACCCATGGGGTCCTAGAACATACATATACCACCCACCCAGGAACCAGCACCAGAAGGGCCCAATGTTCTTGTGGGTAGTGGGGGAAGTGACTGAAAACTGGCAGAGAGCCCAGCAAGCGGCACTGTTCACCCTCTGACCCCTCCCCCACAGACTGCATCACTACACAGAGATGTGGGTTGCCCCGCCCCATGAACACCTGAGGCTCCTTACTACATAACAGGCACATGTAGACTAAAAAAAAAAAAAAAAAAAAAAAAAAAAAAAAAAAAAAAAAAAAAAAAAAAAAAAAAAAAAAAAAAAAAAAAAAAAAAAAAAAAAAAAAAAAAAAAAAAAAAAAAAAAAAAAAAAAAAAAAAAAAAAAAAAAAAAAAAGCCCAAATGAATGAACAGATCAAGGCTCTAGAAAAAAATACAACTAAGTGATGAAGAGATAGCCAATCTATCAGATGCAGAGTTCAAAACACTGGTAATCAGTATGCTCACAGAATTGGTTGAATATGGTTGCAAATTAGAGGAAAAACTGAAGGCTATGCTAAATGAAATAAAAGAAAATGTACAAGGAACCAACAGTGATGGGAAGGAAACTGGGACTCAAATCAATGGTTTGGACCAGAAGGAAGAAACAAGAATTCAAAAAAATGAGAAGAGGTTTAGGAACCTCCAGGAAATCTTTAAATGTTCCAACATCTGAATCATAGGGGTGTCAGAAGGAGAAGAGGAAGAGCAAGAAACTGAAAACTTAATTTGAACAAATAATGAGGGAGAAGTTCCCCAATCTGACCAAGGAAATAGACTTCCAGGAAGTCTAGGAAGCTCAGAGTCCCAAAGAAGTTGGACACAAGGAAGCACAGACCAAGGCACATCATAATTACATTAGCCAAGATGAAAGATAAGGAAAGAATCTTAAAAGCAGCAAGAGAAAAGGAGACAGTTATCTACAAAGGAGTCCCATTAGACTATCAGCTGATTTCTCAAAAGACACCTTGCAGGCAAGAAGGGGCTGGAAAGAAGTATTTGAAGTCTTGAAAGGCAAGGACCTACATCCAAGATTGCTCTATCCAGCAAAGCTATCATTTAGAATGGAAGGGCAGATAAAGTGCTCCCCAGATGAGGTCAAGTTAAGGAAGTTCATCATCACCTAGTCCTTATTATATGAACCGTTAAAGGGACTTATATAAGAAAAAGAAGATAAAAAATATGAACAGTAAAATGACAACAAACTCACAGTTATTAACAATTGAAACTAAAACAAAAATAAAAACAAACACAAACTGAGCAAACACTAGAACAGAAACAGAATCACAGAAATGGAGATCACATGGAGGATTATCAGTAGTGGAGTAGGAGGGGGAGAGAGGGGAAAAGGTACAGAGAATAAGTAGCATAAATGGTAGGTAGAAAATAGACAGGGGGAGGTTAAGAATGGTATAGGAAATGTAGAAGCCAAAGAACTTATATGTAAGATCCATGGACATGAACTAAAGGGGGGGGGGATGCAGGTGGGAGGGGGTGTGCAGGCTGGAGGGGAATAAAAGGGGGCAGGAAATGGGAAAACTGTAATAGTATAATCAATAAAATGTATTAAAAAAAGTAACTCTTTTTTAAAAAATGATTCACTGAATAGATTTTCTAAAAAGCAATGGGCGTATACACTTGTTAACCTTTACTTTCGTCAAAAAGGATGACTTGTAACATAAACCACTGCAGTGAGAATAATTCATCCACTGCTAGAATAACAGAAGAATTTTCCCATTAACCAAGTGACAAAAGAGAGCAGAAATGAAAAAGTGGCAGGTTTTTCTTTCTTCCGTGCCCAAGCAGCCTGTCATTAAGCTTGGAAGAATTTAGTTGAGTATTTTCAAGGAAAACTTACTTGGATTCAACCTTCTGCTTATTTTTCTTCGCAACATATGTAAAAGGAAGAGGAAATCAATTTTAAATTCATTGCTGAGCATGTTGGGATTACTTATTAATTCTGACACCCTAATGTTATCTTTGATAGACTTCGAAGCCGTCGACCTAGGGACCAGGGGCAATTGCATCTGGTAACTATAGTCTGTGAAATTCACAAGGTCGTCCTGGACACTTTTAATTCTGGAAATAAAAAATAAAATACTGTTGACAAGTCATGTTTTAGGAATGAGACTTATACAGTATTATCAAAAGTTTTATAATAAATTGTATTACTAGCAAATTCCAAATAACTCACTCTCGCTGTGTTAACAAGGTGTAAACTTCTTGTATCAGTATCTCAGGTACTCCTGCTTTACAATGAATTGTTCCATAGATTAGCTCTTTAGGTAACTTCAATTTCTTTTTGGCCAGGAACTTTAACAGTAGAAAAAACATTTTCATCATGAGAAGTTCTATAAAATATCCAGTTACTATGAATTCACTTTCATCCCCCTTGTACCTCTCAGCTAATTTTCTGTTTAACATGCTAATTATTAAAAGATATTACTTAGCAGGAAAACCATTCTATCCCACTCCAACTTGAAATGAGTATGCTCTGTTTCACAGGGGACTCTTGACCTAAACTTCTTTCCAATACAAGGAAACATGCTGCCAACTCAGTAACATTATTTCATAGCACAGTTATACATGTATAGAAAGCAAGCCAAGACCTTGGGAACACATCTTTTAAAACCCATACTTAAAAGTGTCAGTGACTGCTAATTTACCTTTTCCAACTGTGCCCAGTTATCCAACTTGACTTTTAAGGAAGTTCCATTTTGAAAGGATGACAATCTAAGTTCCCAGGGATAATGTATAGTGAATATTTCTGCTATCAGGAAGCCATTGGAAAAATCCCTGATCCAGAGCAACAAGGAAATGAAATGAAATATAGTTACTTACAGTTAACGCCAGTCTAATACTCTGTACTGACAGCAAGTTACTTGTCCAATGTCCCTGAAGAGCCTTAACTATTTTCTTTTAAGTCACGTCATAACCATTCTCTATTAGCTCAAGTCTAGAATGTGATGACTGATTGGGAGAATGAATGAAATGTTTCATCAGACTGTTTTCAGGCCCACCCCCTAGGAGCGCAGGGGTGTCTGTGGGTGTGGGTGTGGGTGATGGGTGGGACAGGTGGCATGGGTCCACCTGGCCTGGCTTCCCTCGCACCTGTTGACGTTCCTGGGGAAGAAGGTGAGGTCCAGGCCCTGGAGCCAGCGTAGGAGGGTCGGAGACAAGCGGCAGCTCTTGGGCAGTTGCGGATACACCAGACACTTCTTAGGCCTCCCGGGGGCAGGTGCTGAGGGCTGTGGCGTAGGTACCGGTGAAGGTAACTTGGATGGGTCCGCTGCCGGCACTTTCAAAATTGCTTTTCTGCCACTGGCGGCAGCCATGGGGCTTTCTGGGTTTCCATAGCAACACTGGTAGGGGGCGGGGCTTTGCGAGGGGGCGGACCTCGTGGGTAGAGGCGGGGCCTCGTGGGGGCGGGACCTCAGCAGGGGCGTGCTAGGCCTTCTGGGTCACGTGGTTTGAGGAGCCAACTCTCTGGGTTCCAGGACGCCTTCCTATCTCCTTTGGGCGTGGAGATGGTCTAGGGCACTTCATCCTTGGGCGGGCTTTCCCTCTGTTTTAGTTGTCTTCACTAATTTAGAACACCCTTGAAGTTTACATTTTGTATATGAGGGTTTCTAAGGCCAGCCAATGTCTTGTTTTCAGCATTTTTAAATTTTCAATTACAGTTAATACACATCGCAAAGGCCTGTTTTCAGCCAAGCATTTTAAGGAGGCTGTGAGGAAGCTGCAGAGCACAAGGGCGGTTTTGTTCGGAAATGGGAAACAATAGGGTTTTTCCCTCCTAAACACCAAGCTCAGACCTAGAGACCAAAGTAACCACACGTGGTTGTTTACAGACAAATTCCTAACTGAAAGCAAGTCGTGGTGGGTAGCCACATCCTCGGCCTGTAGCTTCCTTGACTAAGGTTATCTGTGACTTTGAAATGGTCTGTTGTCTTTGTGCATCTAAGATAACATACCTTTGCAATGTCAGGGCAATCTTCTTTCCCACACCCCTCAGTGCTCAACTGCCCAGCCCGGAACAGGAGAAGACGACCTTATCTTGTTCACGGAATGCCACCTCCATGTGCAGTAAACGTTAACTATCCTGTCTGCACTAATGTAAAAGAAACGTGTCTCCACTTTACTTGTCACGCAGTGCCAGGAATTTCCCCACTTTTTTTCCTCCCACCTGCCTAATCTACCACCAATGAATTTCATGTAAACTGGATTCTTTTTCATTATTTTTATTTTTTTATTTTAATTGTTGTTCAAGTACAGTTTTCTGCCTTTTACTTCCATCCCAGCCCACCCCCCAGCCCTCCCCACCTCCCTCCCATCCATTGTCCCCCGCCCTTGTTTTTGTCCATGTCCTTTATACTTGTTTCTAAAAACCCTTCCCCTTTTCCCCTGAAATTCCCTCCCCTCTCCTCTCTGGTCACTGTCAGCCTGTTCTCGGATTCTAATGTATATTATAAACTTCAAATCTTCTCTTCTCTAGAGCATTTTCTCAATCTGCTGAGATTTTGCTTCTCACTGTCAGTTTGGCTCAAATAAACTCTTATAAGACTTTGTCTTAGGCTGCACACCCTTTCCTCAACAAAACATGGGAAAGATTGATGGTGGAGCACATACTATCTGGTGGAATGTTTATGTATTGTATGTTTTTTAAAATAAAGGGGACTGATGTGAATCTGCATATGGTTAAAAAGAAAAACAAAAATGATGCTATACAAGTGCTTTCTCTTGGCCCAATGAAACTTCTCATGAATGGTTCTTTCATCCAGTGCGCTTCTTCTAGGGAGCTATGTATTACTCTGTGCGGTGCTACTCACTAGATCTTCTCTATCTACCACAATAGCCAATAGCCACAGGTGCCTATTTAGATTTAAATTTAAATAAATTTAAATAAAATCAGATGAGTAATGCTGGCTGCACTTCAGCTGCCCGATAGTCACTTGCTGCCCTTAGCTACCACACTGTACGGCACAGACACAGAACTGTCGGTGCAGGGAGTTCTGCTGGACAGCTGTGCCCTGGATGATTTACAGAAGGTGCACAGTTACAATTATCTGTAGAAAGAACATGCGTCCTGAACAGCTCTGCCACAGTGAAAATATGTTAGTGTCAGGCAGGAAGCAAGTGATTTGGCCCGAGGGATTCTCGGCGCCCTCTCAGAGGAGGTGACCTTGGATTTGGACCTTAGACGGTATGATTTGAAACTGGTGAAGACACAGGTGTTGGAGGGGCAGCCCCTGCTTTGGATCAGTCAATTGCCTTTGGGTAGATTGTTAAACCGTTTTTGTTTGTAAGAGATGAAAGGAAGTAGGGTAGACCTCACAGGGCTGTGTTGAAGATGAAATGAGTCAAATAACCAGGAGCCCAGGACAGTGTACAGCACATGGTAAGGGCTCTGTAAGTATAAATCATTGTTTCAAGACGATCATGGAAATCGGTGGGATGAAGCAGGGAGGGGACAGTTCCACACAGAATGGGTAACATGATCAAAAACACAAGGGACGTGGTCTGTGATGTGTTTTTTGTTGTTGTTTTAATGACTCCTAGAGAATAACAACCCGTTGGGGTTGGAGAAATCACTCAGGCTATAACATGAGGGCTAACCCAAGATTTAGGTGGTAATGGCTAGAGAGCTAGATTAGGGCTATAAACTGGGGCTTCATTGAGAACAGCCTTACTAAGGAGTTAGAATTCTTTCCTAACAAATGAACCAACTGATAAGCAAGCCCTCCTCTGTTTCAAACACACCCTTCCGTATTCATTTAACCCTGTGGAGTTGGAGCTCTTCAATGTGGTCCCTCCTTTGCTGGGCGTTTTGTTAAAGTCTGCAGATAGGGGGAGCCAGAGAGGGACCACCGGGAAGGCAGAGGGAGGGAACAGGAACCCAGGAAGCAGCAAAGCTTCACCTGCACTAGCAGGTGGTTCCTGTCTCCCACTTTTTATTTAGCCCTGCTGGAGCAGGTTTTACCATACTCACTCAGAGGTTTTAACCACCACTGGGAAAGTGGCCCTTGGAACCTGAGGCCCAGATTTGACTCTGGGATGGCTCCTCTGAGCTCTGGAAGACTCAGCCCCTGACATCAGTCTGGAGGGCTGTGCCTCTGGGTTCTCAGTTCCTAGGACCCCAAATTCTTCTCTTTGTTTTCTTGCTCTAGGGCATGGACGTTGCTTTCGAATCATCTTTCCTTGTGAACTTGATGCTCCCTTTTTAGCTTTTCAATTTTCTTCAGCATCTGTTACATCTGTTCTGTCTATGAAATTCTTGTTGAATTGGATGCTGAGTGATACCAGTCTACGTATGGGCCTAGAGTGAAGCTTTGTTACCAGACTAAAGGGGCCTGTGTGCCTGTGTGCACCAGAGCCCAGCATGACACCAACAGGATTTTGCAGCCTAGAAAGTCAGGGTTTATCCGAAGGAAGTGGCCCACCCTGACACAGCCTACAGTAAAGACCTGGCTCCCTGGTGGCTAGGGGAGTTGGGATCTGGACAGTGTTGAGGTCGTGGTCTCTGACTGGTAGGTGCTAGGGCAGGATAGCTGGTCATTGCATCTGTTCCTGATTTCGGCTGTAGCCTCATTTCATATGGTTTTGCTGCCTCCCCGGGCCAGGAGCTAAAACACAAATTGAGGCCCAGTTTGACAGAAATTCTCCCTCTGTGCTCAACAGACCCAAGGCTTTGCTGCTAAGATTATTTGATGCTGACCAGCACCCCATTGTCCTGAGGGCTTGATGACTGAGTGGACCTGCAGGGGAGATGGAGGCAGATGATTCAGGGTGCCAGGTGAAGCCCTTTTGAATCAAAAGGAAAGGACAGAGATAAAGTCTTATTAAAGAAATGAAGTTTCTGTGAATTACAGTTTCCCCTTACCATGAGCTCATATACTTCTTACTCTGGCATCTAAGAAACTTGCTATTCCCTGTGCATCAGACCCGGTCAGCATGCTATCATAGACAGAGTGGACCACGTGGTGTCCTGTGAGAGGTTAAGACACTCAAAAACTCCTGCTGACCTTGTGGCGGAGAGCCAGAAAATTGACTTGACTCATGGCAAGATTGGGAATGTGCGGTACCGTCCTGCTAGGTCCAAGGAACCAGATGTGGTGGTTCTTGCAGAATGACACAGCAGCAGAACATGCTTGCTAGATGATAAGCAGAGGGACAGTCACCAGGGGCTGTGGCGACTGATTCCAGTAGATACTTAAGATGCAAAAGCAGCTCTGAGTGGAGTTATAAACTCTATTGAGTTTATAATAATCTATAGTCACCCTCTAAGGTCCATCCACTTCCATGTCCACCAGAGAGTCTTCATAGTTGGTGCTTGTTACCGACCTGTCAAAAGAACATGCATGGCTTCACTTGATGTGAATATTTTGTTGAGATAGAAACGAATCATTCTCCAACAGGGAGCCTTCCAACGGCAAGTGTGAGGTACTGGCTGTCAGCAGCTCGCGGTGTGGCTCATACAGGCCAGTGCATGGGGACGCTGTTTTCTATTGTGACTGGTTGCTGGAAGCTGACGCTTTCTCATTGCGTCAGCTCACTTGTCCCTAGCCGCTTAGCTAGGAAGATGTGAGGCTACACTGACATGAAAAAGGCTTAGAGTTTTCTTTACAGTCAGAGTATGGGCATGTGCCTCATTCTGAGCTGTGTCCTCCAGCTTAGCCTGTAGGCGCACTGAGGGAATAATTGGCTTCCCTCTCCATGCCTTTATTTTATTTTTCAGTTTGGTCAGAATCTGGGCAAGAAGGAAAAGTGCTAATTATTGGGTCCCTCCAAGATCCTACTATTTCGAAAGATGGAAAAGAATAAATAAAACAAGGAAGGGATTAAGAAAAGGTGGAAGGCAGTATGCACATTTCTTTTAAGATGTAAGCCTGATGATGCTTATCATAAATTCTGATATTTTCTTTCCATATTCATCCTAGATATCAGAATGCAGGATTTTTATAAATTTTAAATATTTAACTCATTGAATTTTGATGGAAACATTTTATGTCTCTATTTGTGATCTATAAATCAACAGTACATGGATAAAATTTCTCAAAAGTTTGAGGCATCTATGGGATTGTTTGTTAAAAAGTTGTTGTTTTATTCTGCACCATAACCTTAATTTAAGATTCATTGAGATCTGCTGGTTTCATCACCTAGCTATGGTCTTGAACTACCTTTGTCTTCAGCTGTATTTAAGCTGAACTTGGGAGTCTCAGGCTAGAACTACACATTATTTTATAATTGTCAATGGACGGTGGATTTTCAAAGGTGGTTATACAAAAAGACTCTGGTCCAGTTTCTAAGGTGCTGGTGATGAAGAAATAAATAACTTTCCCCCCTCACACTGCCTCCCAATAATTGTTTTAAGTTGAAAGTCACAGCCATAAGATGCAATAAATTAAACATGAATTGGAAGCATCAGTTTTATTTAAACAAGTGGAACTATAAACTTAAAAACATATCTACTACCTAAATTACTACTTATTTTGTTTCAATGTCAGAATCAACTTCTTAAAAAATACTGCAAGATATAATCATTTACTTAAATATTTTAAGATCTCAGATGCTAAAAGTAGTTTCAGCTAATTTTGAAGCTGAGAGTCTCAGGAGATTTTCTCCCCCTCAGGTGATTCACTTCGTTGTATTCAGGCCAGACGCATATTAGAGGCACTTTGCTCAATAGTGTGTTCAAGTCCATCAGGCCACTTTGTGTCTCCATCTGTACAGATGAAACTGGATGATGTTCACCCTTGTAATTGTAATTACAGCTCACAGTCAACTCATTCACAATTGACAATGACTGTAATGGGCTATAATCATTTAACAAAGGAAAACACCAAGAGGAGCAGATATCTTTCTCCCTCCATAAATACCCAAAGACTTAAAATGAAATCTTTCTAACTACATGTACTGTGAGTTTGTGTAGAAATGAATTGAATTGCTACAAAGTGACTGGCAAATGTGTGAGGCCCTTGTATCTTCCACTCTGGGCCTTGCTCATGCACTGGGCAGTCGGGGCTGCCTGTCGGCTGGGTTTGTCATCTTCAAGGAAGCTAGCCCAGGCTACTAAGAGGACAGAAGCAGAAGGTCCAAGGTACCCAGAGCCTACGCTCAGCAGGAACCCAACATCACTTCCACCATATTTTTTAGTCACAGCAACAAACAGGACCAGTCCAAATTCAAGAGCTGTGGAAAAAATAGACTCCCACTCTTGATGGAAAGCAAGGGAAAGTCATATTGCAAAGGGGTGTGACAGTGGAGCTACAGGGGACACTTTGCAAACAATCTACTCCAGTTTTCCTGTGTCCTTGGGCCTTAATCAAATGGAATCTGGGTTGGCGCAGGTGATTTTCCCATGAAGGATTCAAGACAATAGAGGGAGAAGTTACAATTCTTCCCAAGGAGAAAGTTCATCCTGCCTTTTGCTGTGACTGTACCTTCTCACTGCAGTTCTTGTTAAGTTTTTAAGTCTCAGAATAGGAGGAAGAGAATGGTCCATCTGACTTACTTAGAGAGAAAAAAAATCCCCCCAGAAGGATGTTATTTATTGGTGAGTTAACAGTGTCACAGGAGAATGGGAACAGGTACAGAATTTACAGGATACGATGCAAAATAAAAAAAAAAAAAGTGGGCATATTGTTCAAAAATGAGAATCCCCAGATGAAAACAGCAGACCATTAGCCAAGCATGGGGTCCTCTCTGTGCAGGGTCCTGGACCAGAGACGAGCCCATTGCTACCAAAATAGGCATATGTGAGTGGATTGGTCATGTGATTTCCCCTCTTCATACACAACCAGAGAAGAACATTTGTGAGATTCTTTTCAATGCCTTTAATGGTTTTTCCTAAGGAGGATGTAACTGAAGTATAAAACTGCTGCCTTCCATTCCCCTGCCTGAGACCGTTTCGTTGAGGATTAAATTGAGTTCTTCCTGCAAGGAGTGGTTTCTGGCCTAGGCAGTATGTCCATGGACAGAGTGGATATGGATACGCATAATGATTGGAAACCGAACAATGTGAAGTGCTGACTTGCTTGTGAGAGAGAGGCCTCAAAAACTGTTAAGTGAGGAAGCAAAATAGAGACAGACTTGTAGATAGGGAGCAGGCTGACAGCTGTTGGGGAGGGGGATGGGGAATGGAGGGATCGAGCCAACAAGGAAAAGGACTCATGGGCATGGACAATCATGGGGTGATTGTGGGGGGAGAGGGGGGAGTTGGGGGAGGGTATAAGGGGGCGAAACAGTAATGGAAAAAGATACAACAAAAAAATTGTTAAGGGAGGACACTCTTTTCTACCTGATGTGTTTGAATGGTACTACTGTCCCTGAGAATTAATTTGTCCTTGTGTGCTGCAGGGCTACATGTACTTGTATGTGTGTGTGTTTAACTTCCTTCTGGACAATAGAATTTAAAAGGACATCTGCCCATCACATTGCAGGGGAGATGCCAACATTGACCAGATTCTGTATGCCAAGTCCAGCAGCCTCCACCACAGGGCTGCTGGCCTTGTGGGGATGGACATTGTGTGGTCGTTCCTGGTCTGCCCCAAACTCACCCAAATGCGACTCCAGAGGCCCTAGGTCTGTCCCACTCAGGAGCCATGGAGGGGTCATTCTACATCAGTGAGCATTACTCTCGATGCCGGTGACATGCCAGTGACATGCCAGTGATTTGGAAATTTGTGATTAAAGAAATGAGCACAATTGACTCACATTCTCCAGGACCTTCCATGACAAAATCAATGACTAATTACAACAGAAAAAAAAAAGTGTTTTATTCCAGAGATGATAATCACACTTGAACACATTAACAGACATGTGCTAATATTTAAATTAGAAGAGTTCTTTGATAAGACAATCACATGCAGGCTAAGATACAAGGCACCAGCATTCAAAAATTTGAAAATGCCAATTTTCTTGTCAATGTTTGATATTTCTCTCAGTGGCACGAGGCCAGTGAGGAGGGTACAAGTGTTGCTCCCACTCTCAGAGAACACCTCTAACTCAGGAAAAATACAGGAGAAATCTTTTGTGCTAAAAGCAGTCATAATACCTGATTATAGTTAATGAGGTTACTCCATCATACAAACATTCATGAGGACATTACAGACTTTTTAGAGATGTTTCGGTAAAACAGGCCCATTTAAAAGTCTCTAGCTACATAGGGGACATTTTAACAAACATGCTACAGCCTTATTTCTGTTTTTGAAAAATCTAAACAAATGATTTGTTTTCAACACAATCTTAGTGACCTTGGCATTATATACAATGATGGTTTATTTCACATGGGTCTGTGGAAGTCAGCCAAGAACTAAAAAGGAAGGAAAATAGGCCCCTGGGTTATTAAAATAGTGGTCACGTTATTGTATCAAAATTCAATATATTTTAAAAACTCATCAAAATATTTTCTTCTACATTACACAGACTTGTACATATCTTGATTATCTTATTTCTAAATCCATAATAGACTCAAGTCTGGCCTAAAATTACAAAGGGGACATAAAATGTTCGTATTATTTTTATATTGCACTCAAGTACAGTTGAAGCAGAAGAGAATAAACGAAGTATTAACCTGTGCAAGGGATACTATTTTAGGAATATCTTCCTTGATCCAACACTCCCTTACCAAATCAGTGTGTGCTGAACCTTTGCTTTGTGTAAGAATTAAAAACACCACTATTAATGTCTACATAGAGGGTACATTTTTAAGGTCTCTAAGTTTGCTAAGTGGCACCTCACAGCTGAAGGAATAATTAATCTCCCGTTCCCTACAACCTTGGACTGCCCTGCTCCCAAGGTCTGGCCGTGGCCTCTTCATCGAGTAGATAGGAAGTCCACTTGCTCCAGTTCTGGTATCACCAGCTGTTGACAATTTCTGAAACGGAAGAAGGCTGGAGCGATATGGATAAAAGCACCGAAGAGAGACCTACAGAGGCCACCCGTGAGAAAGAGACGGCCTTAAAATAGCCTTGGCAGGTGCGTGATGTTCTCCACACCTCTGGGTGCAAGAGGGCGGAAGCATGACTCTCAGTCCTGCCCTTCCCTGGACCAGGGCCACTGAAGGTGGAGAAGGGACTTGCGAGGTCTTTGCAAGGAGGGGACAGTTTGTCTTTTCTCTACAATTGGACATTCTAATGGCAGTGCACATGCAGCCCTGTGGATTTCCTGAACGAGTGGTCTTTATTTCAAAAGGGTTTCATCTGCTCTTTTCTAAACCATCTGCATATTTTGTATTAATATCCAAAATACAGAGAATCTATGACAATGACCAACATTAAAAGGTTAATCCATTATTTGAAGAATATAGACCTTTTAAAATGCAATATGCAAATAATTTTGGTTAGAGCTCACATTTTTCCTTTTTCTAAAAACATAAAATAGAGAACTCTTTTTTTTAAATTAACAAAAGTGCATATGGGAAAAACATACCAATATTTTAAACATACTATGTCCAAATACAGTAACAGTGCCCAGAACAATGGTACCCACTAGCACACTTACAATTAAAATGGATAGCTCACTTCTTCCCTGGGGGTTATCACACTCGCTTTGACCCTATCTTAAGCATATTTTAACATGAAATATACGCGATGCCAATGACATAGAAACCTCTGCTGTTCTGGGTGTTGGGAATCACTTTACTGCTTTATCGGTACTGTAGGAAGTTCTGCAGCAGCGTGGGCAGCTGGAGCTGGGGAATGAGGTGCAGTCGCGGCCTCCCGATGTAGTTGCGGATGCAGAGCCGGCAGAGCTGGCTCAGGGAGCTCGGGGTCGCTACGCAGGCAAGAAAGTGTGTTGATTAAAATCAAAAAACGAGGTTTGATATGTTGCAAGATACATTACATACAAGCAGAGAATAAGTACAGGGCTTTGTAGCCAAGTAGGGCAGTATGACCCCTGTACTAGGGAAATTCATATACGCCTTTATGCTGCCTTTATAGGAGCTCATTAGAATTGAGACCGTATATTCCATATATGTTCTTTAAAACATTTAGCCTGTAGGCTTATAAAATCATGGCTGCATTCAAAACCTCAGAAACAGATTCTATTTTTTTGAAGGAGATATAAATCAAAGAAGTGTCATGCACTACAGAAGGGAATTCTTAATTTTTTTCTCAAATTAGATTTACTATTTAAGCCAAAGCTAATTTTATTACTGTGTTTTGACCAGACTTAAGAAACCCTGTTTTAGAACAAAAGTTTTAACTGTGGAAATATTTCCCAATTGTGTTTCTATGATGCGCGATGGAAGGTGCCCGCCCCTATAAAACAGGGTGTGTCTGTAAATATTTTATCTGTAGATTCTAAACAGAATCACATACTCTGCATTGCCAAACACTGGACGTATTTAACTTAACCAAAGGAATATAAAGCTTAGGTAAGATGGAAAAAAGAAAATGAAGATCACTGTGATTACCTTTTCATTTCCCCCAAAATATTCCAAATCTTATGCCACTATTATTTTGCATGCCAGCAAAAGGTCTTCAGGTCCCAAGCCAACATTTCTGTGGTTTTGATGCTTGACTGGATCCTTCTTACCTTCACGCTGAAGCAGTAACCTTTCCACCAGACTGCTGGAAGTGGCCACATCGACAGGCCGCAGAAGTTCTGTGTTCTTGGCATTGATATCGGCTCCGAATTCTAGCAATAAGTTGACAATTTCCGTGCTGGACTGCTGAGCAGCAGCGTGTAGTGGCGTATCCCAGTATTTGCCTTTCTGCACATCAGCACCTGCGTGGCAATTGGAATGGCAATGAATACAAACAAAAATTGTTCTCAGAGCCACCTAAGGGCAGGGCGCAAGGTGTGGCAGAAAGGGGCCCTTTGCCCCTCTGTCGGGAGTGCTTCGTACCTATACGTATTGTAAATGTGTATTACCTTAAAACTTGGTACATCCGGATGGAAATGCACATATTTGTTACATTTTCTAATATCTTCTGTATCCTGAAAATATCTACTAATAAAAAATTTAAGTTCAAACAGTCCTGAAATTAATCGTATTACTATATGTATTATAAACAGTGTGCAATTAGGTTGGCTCATCTGTGTTCATCATGATTGACAGCTCTTAGGATTATGCAAGAGCGTATTGCTTTTCTTCTTTCCATTTATTTTAAGGCAAGAGAGCTCTTTTGTTTTTTGGAAAACCCATTATTCTAGTTATGTGAGCTCTTTAGGTGAAATGCATATAGATTTTCCTGTCACTTCTCCTTCACGTAGTTTAAGTAGATAAATCATAAAGGCACTGAGTTTCTTGACTGGAAAGGCACACTATATTTCTGCATGCAAAGTAAAAGTTTTAAAAATGCTTACATTTAAAAATATCTCACATGCGAAATCACCTATTGCATAGCTTTTTACTTAATGCAAGCCCTAGCACATGGTGGTCGCTGAATGCATGTGTGAGGAATAAACGCTGTTTGAATTGCAAAGAATAACAATCCCATTTTCCAGTACACAAACGGTGGCAACACCAAGAAAAGTCTATCAATAAAAATGCATCAGTCCTTTCCAACTCCATTTTCTGGTATGTTCTGTCAAACTAACATTTGTACAAAGCAGTGCCTGCTAAGAGTCCCTTTATGACCCTCCTGCTGCTTTCAGGTTTCAGTAAATGTAATTGCTTTCAATATTTTTCACCTAATGTAAAATGTTTAGTGGAAAAATTACAGTGTATAACAAAACCTCCAAAGAGAAAGCATACACTCTGTTGGTTGTATCAGTTTTCTGAGAGAACAGTGCCTGAGAATAACAATCCATCCACAATTACTAACTACTTTTCAGTGTTTTTTTTACCCAGTGTGAAATATTTGACAGAAAGAAAATATTCCAAGCCAACTGGAGAAAGGTGGTAAGGAATAAACTCTTCTGGTCACATAAATTGATGGGAGAACATAGAGAGAGAATGACCATCTGCCGACAAGGAGCAGAACTCACCTTGAGGAGTCTTACTGGCAACGGGAGTGAAACAGATGAAGACGGGTTGCCAGACACTTATAACTAAGCTAAGACACTGGGAGTAACAGAAAGGGGTTACTAGAGATATATCAGGGTGTACCAGGGGCCGAATGATTGTCGTAAACAATAAGATGCAGAGACACCCATTTACTCATGTTGAGTATATTTTAAGCACCCACCGCAGGAGAGGTACCGTGCTAGAGGAAAGAGATGGTGGGGAAAGAGGGAACCTGCAACCTAAAGAAACCTCCAGCCCTAGACTGGGATGACAGCCCTGGTCTCAAAGGCCAGGAGAAGTTTCTCAGGGGCTAAAGCTGAACCTTGAGGAACTGTTTTATTTCCAGTGAGTGGGCAAGGACTTTCCACCTCTGCAGGTAAGTGGGACAGAGCTCAGTCTGGGAATGTGCGGGAACTGTGTTTGGTGGAGGATAAGGCCACCGAGGCAGTTACTATCCCTAAAATTTCTTTTGATGGTTTTCTGCACAGATATGTACCTATTTGGCAACATTATATTCAACCTTGAAGATCTGGATGTTATGATCTTTGTAAGTAGGGGTTTTGGAATTTTGAGGTGAAGTGGAGTTAATCCAGAATGGTGTTCTTTTTATTGGTTATATACTTATGTGTGAGGATGCTTAGCATAAGAACACTTTTTAGCATGAGGATATAATTTTTAATGAGGCTAGCACAGAGAAATATGTAAAGAGTAACTCCACTTATAAGTGGAGAGTAACTGAGTAACTGCTTGTGGGTATGGATAGGATGCAAGAAGCTTTAAAGATAATTACCAGCATAGAGAAGCTTCCGGATACAGTGGAACTGCTGCGACAGGCAGGCTGTGTACAGAGGTGTCCCCAAATGAGGAATGTCCTGGTCAACATCTATGCCCCATGATATCAGTATCTCCAGACACTCGTGGTGACCTGCACACACAAAGGAGAGATGGTTTCCCTTTCCTTCACGCCCACCTCCCGCACGCCTCCCCCAACTGCACATGGCCGCCGGAACCTCTGCCCCTGTCATCTTTGCCCCCATCCCTGGGCCCATGGCTGTCACCTTTGCTGGCGGCCTCGTGCGTGGGAGAAGGAAGACAGGACTCCAGCTGGGGTTTGGCGCCATATTCCAGCAGGAGCGCTGTGCAGCTTGCGCTGCCCTGCGAGCAGGCGTTGAATAATGGGGTCACGCCATCGATGGTGATCGCGTTGACCTGAACCAACCGACATGTGAGCGTGAGAGTCGGAGAACCACACGGATTCGCTGTGGAGCATTTTTATAAGTGAGGTGATCTGCTCACAGGAATAATTGGAGGAAAAGTTCACAGGAATAATTGGAGGAAAAGTGTGCCATGAATAGCACAAAATGTATTTAGCTCAGACACATGGACGAGGATAGCTAGGAAACTTCAAGAGGTACCAGAAACGTGATGTGGTGGAAAGTTCACAGGAGTGAACATGCAATGAGTAAGAATCACGAAAAAATACCCACTCAAGGATCAAAACACAAAACCCGATTCCATGGTCAGGTACCTTTCAGTTGGGACACAAGGCAACGAGTGTGACGGTGGTGACAGTTGTGAGGAAGCCACTTTGCTGGTGGCAGTTTAAACTGGAAATTCTATTTCTGAGAACTTATCTAAAGAAAATCGTCCAGAAGGTGAGCAAACATCATAGGCGTAAAGATGTTCATTTATTGTTATTTGGAATCATGAGAGCAGGAGGCAGCCCAAAGACTGTTCCACATTATGACCAGAAATCCTTCTTCGAGTGCAAACGAGAGAGGGCTGGGGCAATGAGAGAACTTTCTTTTTACTCCGCTACCTTTGAAAACTACTGAGCAGGAAAGGGAGGCAGAAGGAAAACTTGGCTTAATTCGCTTACTCAGGAGATGTCACAGTGTTCACCTTTGGAACGGGGACTTACATTAGCTCCAGCTTCCAGAAGAGTTCGAGCACATGCCACATGGTCGCCCAGGCAGGCTTCGTGCAGTGGGGTGACATGGTCGATGGTCACTGCGTTTACATTATAACCCTGAACAGGACGGGAATAATTTTGAACGGTGAACAAAAAGTTCTCTCAAGTCATCTCTACAGTTGTCATTAAAGAGTAATATGAAAAATTAAGAAGTCTCGGGAAAGTCAGGTGTAAGTTAAGCAGGACAGGCCTGTCTAATGCCGGAGCCGATCAGCTGTCAAGAAGTCTGAGCTGCATAATTGTTGTTATACCATCCTATCCGAGCCCAAAACTGCTTTAAGTATTTTGTTCAATGGATCCTGAAAGTATTATTTAAACTTTGCTTACTCACCTTTTTTTTTCCCTTTAGGGTTTGGGTTGCTACTATTTTTTTAAAATTGTTTTGTTTTGTAGAACTAAAGACTATTTAGAGCCCTGGCTGGTGTGGCTCAGTGGATTGAGCGCTGGTCTGTGGACCAAAGTGTTGCTGGTTCAATTCCCAGTCAGGGTACATGCCTGGGTTGCAGGCCAGGTCCTCAGCGGAGGGAAGGGAGAGGGGCGGTGACGAAGAAGCAACCACACATTGTTGTTTCTCTCCCTCTCTCTCTTCCTTCCCCTCTGTCTAAAAATAAATAAGTAAATAATTTTTTTTTAAGACTATTTAAGGTCTGGATTCTTGCTTTGACTGGGGCTGTAAAATTCCCAGTCAGCCCATACTGGAGGAAAAACGCCCTGAATTATAGTAACCCACCTTGTGAACTTTTGTCAGAAAGCAGGTCTGACGAGGTTCTGCGCTGGTGGGTGGTTCAGAGCTTGATTAGGGGTCACACTTGGGTTGGAAGCCTTCCTCCATAAGACAATAATTGTTTTAATTGGATGAGCACATTAACCTCTAAATTTTGTTATCATGAGGATTGAATGAGATGATGCATAAAAAAGCAATTACTGTTACTGTGCCCAGCGTACAGCAAAGGGTTGATGTTATTATTCAATCAAAACTAAACGCTTTTAGGGTTTTTGTTCCAATTAAACTAATGATATCAGACTAAAATAATCAAATATTATTAGGATCTTAGGTTCTTTGCCTTCTTGTTAATTTTAGTAAGTCATGGCCAGTTGAAAATCACACTAAACACTGTAATAAATAAAGATGCTCAGGGCCAAATCCCAGTAACATATTAGAGATTACCATGATCTCTAATGCCTGATGGATGTGTGGAATCTTCAAGTGAAGGAAAGAAAACAGCCACCCAAAATCTTTGCCACTAGCAAGTGGCAATTTTTAAGAGCCCTGAAATTAACCTTTCAAAGGTTCTGAAGGGGCCTGCTGGTGGTCAGACTTGGAGAATTAATTCTAGAATGGCCAGATGACGGAGGCATCTGGAAGGTCGGGATTCCCTTTCCCATGGGGCTTTGAGGCAGCCCCTGAGTCCTCCTGGCTGGCCTGTCAGTGGACATGAGATGCATGTTACAAAATATCCTAAGACTTCTCGCCTCTCAAAGACCTGCATGACTCTTTCAGGGGGTTCCCCTGTAGACACTGATAATGTTTTTGCAGATTATTATTTTTTCCATCAAGTGATGAACAAACAAAATAATCACATGGTTATCAGAGAAGTAGACGTTCTTAAGGGGGCATCTCACTCTAAACTTTCCCTTCACAGATGAGACAATTGGGGCTCAGAGAGGTTGGGGTCACCCCTAGCGTCAACCAGCCTGGTCTGGAGGCACCCAGCCCCAGGGCGGTACTCTATACCCCAGCCACACTGCCCTTCCTCCCTCAGGGCCATTGGGGAGAATCTCTGGTCCTGGGAAACACAAGGGCAGTGATTTTCTGACCCGGGTGTTCAGCCAAATCATGCTGGGAAGTTGCAAAAATGCACAGGCCGAGTCAGGGCACTCTCTGCTGAGTCTGATGAGCAGGCAAGTGTAGAAATGACTGTTCTGTCGCTCTCATAGGCAACCCCCTGATGTGTTCCAGATCACCTGGTGTGCAGAGGGTTGTCTGGGAGTCTGCTCTCACTGCCCATTTGGATAACTTAGGCTGAGCTAAGTCTACAACAAGCTGAACACATTGTATAGAGCTAAGGATATTTAAAATGCTTAACAAATAATACATGATTCCAATTATTTCTTACTTAAACATGTCTATCAGCAAACAAATATACTGTATGAGAAATGTGAACTGCTAAGACATAAAGAACATAATGTTTCACCTGTGATAATAATGTTCGCAGAGCAAGGAGGCGACCTTGACTCGCTGCTTCGTGTAGTGGTGAGCGATCTGCCCAGGAACCTGCAGGAAAAGAAAGGAAACAAGCGTCTCTGAGCCCAAGTAAACCCTACTAAACAGGGTCAATTCCTGTGGAGTAGAAATTATTCAGCTTCACGTCCACAAGGGGGTCAAGACATGTCTATATCAGAAAATTGGATTCTTCTCCAAAGGATCCTAATGGGAGGTCCCCAAATCCAGGGGCATCCAGGTCTGGAACTGACCTGTCCCAGACTTGCCGCACCTTTGGAATTACCTTGCAAAGAGGAAGGAGGATTAAGGTCTCTAGATCCACCACCAAAACGAATGAATAAAAACTTACCTCTGTCTCATGGTTTTCCATGGCAGACCCTCTCCCCCAAAACATTTTTTGGCACCTTCAGTGGAGAGGCAGCTGGAGCAGCCACCTCTCCATGCCCCGGTACCACTGTTGTTTCCCCATGGCGGGGTGTGAGGGGCTGAGCCCTGTGGGTCCTGAAACGTGGAACCAGCCAGTGGGCCCTACACAGGGGTGTCACAGGTTGGAGGAGCACAGTGTCATCTTTGTGGGAAATTGTGCTGATGGTGCGGCTGGTGGCACTGAAGCCCAACTACCCTGTGCCTTGGTTGGGGGTGGGAGGGAATATTGACCTGTCACGTCCCCAAGTCCCCCTCTTCTGATGTGCCTTTTGTGATCCTCCCCTTAGAAAAGTGCCCACCCCTGTTCCTCTCTCCCCAGCCCCCCTGGGCACCCAGCCACCACCCAAAGGTACACCCTCCCCTCCCATCTCTCCCCACCAGGTGGTCCACTAGGTGTCTTTCCAGGTTACTAGATTGATACACGGTGATTTTCTTGTAATTCAAACAGGACCAGCATTGTTGGTTCCATTTAGTGGATATGAGAGAGCATGTTGCATGTTTTAAAAGGACTCAATACGCAGACTATGCAAACCAGAAATGCATTCATTTAAAGGCTATCGACAGCTGATAGATTCCTGCAATGCCGACTAGAGAGAAAATCTTCCCAGGGTAATGGGACCAGGGTTGCTAGTATCTGTCTCCTTGTCTACTGCCCCTTCCCTGCTTTTTGGATCTGCAGACTGCAATAAATAAAAATAATTTTTAAAAACTGCTAATCAACTCTAGTGCAGCATAAATAAACTCACTGAGCTGCTGTCAGACACTAATTTCATGAAGAGCATGTCTAAAGCCTGTTTAAATAGGTCAGGAAAATTACTGGAAGCAGTAGGTCATTGTCCTTTAGAAACCACCTCATTATTCCTGCATAGCATATCTTGGGAAAAGTCCATGCATGCTTCTCTGCTTCTGTAATATGGTCTTACATTAGAACTTTCCCACAACATCAGTGACGGCCAAATAATTCCACTGAGTAAGATTTGGGGCCTATATCACCAGGTTAATGAAACGACCAAGTGAACCTGGTATAGAGGACAGAAGTCAACAATCACCCGTCTTTCTATAACCAATGATATTTGGGGTTTTATTAAAAATACAGAACCTCAGGGGGAGGGGAAGAGTCTTTCTTCTACTTCCTGGCACTGATTTATGAGTAACAGTAATAACAGCTAATGCCAAATCATGTTCGCTGTGTGAATAAACTAGTCTAAGCACCATGGACAGTATCTCATTTCCTTGTCACAACTCTTCGAGGTATATACAATTATTATTTCTACCTTAGTCGGAGAGCTGAGAGCTCAAAGAAATGAAATCCTGCACAGGAGTCACATGTCTTACTCTGGAGCTGACCTAGTTAACGATGCTGCACTGTCTTGCTTTCCCATGTCCATCCAGGATTATTTCCTGCTCCCCCCCCAAAATTAGTAAGCCAGACACCCAATTCTTTGTGTTTTCAACCGAAAGAAGAGTTACTCTTATTAGCTTTTGTGTGTTATTTCTTTACAGTATGCAATGCTCCTACGATACATTAGCAGCAGAATTGAAATTAATATTGCATGCCAATAAATATTCATTGATAGGACAGAATTTGGTGGCAAAATAATAATTTATAAGGAATTGGAACATTATATTCTCACTGCATGAAATGCAGACACTGCCATCGTAAATAATATTCTTTTGGGGAACAAGGATGTTTCGAGTTTCAGCTTCAAAGATAAAATCTGATGCTTTACACATCTCACACATCCATTTGTTTTATCATTAAACAACCTGATTGAGGAGTGAAACTCAGCAGACTTCACAAGATGTATCAATTTTCACTGTGAATATTTAAACAAGATAATGATAACGTTCACTTTCCAGACAGAGCGAATATGTGAAACTGCTACGTTCAATTTAATCAGCAGAGCAGCAGTAAAGCCATAAGGTTCCCAGAAACCAACGCTTAAATATGTTTGAATTTAAGCGATGTTTTAAAATTTACAATAATCACGTGCGCCAGCCTGTATAACGGCGTAATAAAGTTCATGACCCTTAACTGACTTCTAAAAGCTGTTCGAATGAATCCAACGAAGTCCGTTGGTTAGCACTGCATTTCTTCCTTCGTCATTAGCTACCATGGCCATGAAGCAGACATGGGGACCGGGGAAAGCCTAGATAGAGCACAGGCGGCAAACACAAGGCCTGCGGGCCGAATCTGGCCCTCCGCCTTGTTTCTACTGAGCGGCAGCGCCGAGCTCCTTGCTCCTAATTAAGGAGTAGTTACATTTACACAGTTCTGAAACTACATTCGGCCCTTTGTAGGCAACCATGAAGCTGATATGGCCCCCAGTGCAAATGAGATTGACACCCCTGGCCTAGAGAAATGGCCTTCAGATTCATCCTGGGTGCATGCCTTTCCAGAATATTATGAAGACTTTTAAGCGGCAGCAAAGTCAATAATATTTGCACTACTTGAAACTTGTCATTCTTCTTTTGTGCACCGAAGTGTTTGTCCATCAAAATGATTGTATTACCCGCTGACTCATTTCAGCATTGCTTGCTGGTATTCACAAAAAAGAAAGAAAAAGCAGGGGAGGCAGGGAAGAAAAGGATCACTTAGAAAACAGGCCACACAAGGATTAAAATAGAGAAACAAAGCCTTTGATTTATACCCAGGGTCCCTCCCATACTGTCACACAGCTTTCTGTCCCCCTCTGTCATTATTCTTTTTTGTTACCAACACGAGTCCATCATGGTGGGAAAAAAAAATGCTGAAGCCAGAATCTACCCACTATAGATTGTGTAGTTATTGTAAATAACTGTATTTGTTGTTATTTCTATTACTATGACTTCCATTGGCGTGACAAGGGAGTTCAACATCACAGCAATCTGCTGGAAAGGGTAGGCAGGTGGACAGGGACAAAACCAACAGAAATATACCATATTGAGGGAGGGACCCCTTGGCTGGTCAAGCAGAGACTGGGTCTTAGAAGAAACAACTGCCCTGTTCTTTCCCAGGATGAGCCCAGCTCTGCTCACTGCATAGGACCCCTGAGGTCTGTCATTATGGCGTCCAGCAGGGGGCAGGTGAGAGCAGGAGGAGACACAGAGATGGAGATCAGAGGAAGGAAAGAAAGCCTGTGGGGTCTAGAGCCTAGGAACCCAGGGAGGAAAGGATGGCCAGGCAAGCCTGGGCAGTGGCTTCCCCGCACCCTGTCAACATGCGAGCTCTTGATGTCATGAGACAGGGAAAGCGCTCCATGTGAGACAGCGCTGAGAGAGATTAGGAAGGAGCTTCTAGGGCCTGCTGTATAAATAAATGCACAATCAATAATACCTGGCATTCTGCTGAACCTAAACTAACAAATGAGAGAGATTTTAATAGGCATTTTAGGGAACAACCTTTTCTTTCTCCAAAACCAAGGAAACTCAAGCCATAAATCACAGCATCTATTGCTTGAAATGCTTTTCAGTGCTATCAACTTTAATAACTATATGAAACAACTGCATGACTTATAAATGTATTTAAGGCAACTGTCAACTATGGCTGCTACATTTTCTTCCTAAGTGAACTCTCCTAAATAAAGACATGACAATTTATTAAGAGAGTAATTTATAGTACATGCATGCTATTCTATTAAAACAAAACAACATTCTTTTTTGTTTGAATTTTGCTTACTTAACTCCCCAGCAACCCCTCCTCATTTGCTCCCTGGTAAGGCCTTAGAAGACTTTCTGTAATTAATCTAGAAAGAGGGGAGAATTAAAAGGTACCCCCTCCTGTTCCAGTTTCTGCTTAGAACTCCATCTTCACCTCTCCCCACTTCTCCCCTTCAGAATCTGAAATTTAGCAACTGTACATTTCTAGTCAAGAGTGTTCAACACTACATATCTCAGCTTTCAGTACGACTATGCTCTATGTTACAAAGATCTGCAAGCTTCCTCAAGACCAAACACGCTATAACTATCTCTGTATACGACAACTCAGTCACCTTACAATCCTGTTAGACTTTTATTCGGTGCCTATGATTTTTTTAAATGTTCAATTGAACTCTTTAGAACAAATTATTCAGTGTGAAAATCGTTTTACAAAGTATCTGCAGCTTTCACCACTCCAATCAAAGGCCTGATCTTATGGTCTCCCTGTCTCTACTCAGGAGGTGACTCCGAATATATTTAGAAACAACACCAGTTCCCAGACATCTGGTATTTAATTTACAGGGAGAGAGCCTGCCCTGATTTGTAAACATCCCATCGCTAGAGCAAAAACATTCACAGTCTTAGATACACACGGTTTGCTGAGGGTCTGCACCGTACCTAAGTCACCGTCTCCCCACGGCACCTCTAGCCAGCCACTGTTGAGGTAAATCCGGCTCATGTCTCTTTTTCTACCAGCACAAAAACATGACTTGTCACTTGCTAGCTCTATTCAGCCATTTTAAGGAGCTCTGAGCTTCTTGTAACATGACCCTTCACCTTCAGAAAGAAAAACAGCTTTTGAAAATCTGATTTATTTTCAAAATGGCCTTTCCTTATTATCACCCCTCTTTGAGAAACTGCTGGTCCTAACTTTATTTTTCCTCCTTACAGGGTGTGCCCTGAAATGAAGTGGAAGTATTCCAATTTGATCTCTGCCCGTGATGACCGTGATGAGACCGTGATTTTTTTAGGATCTCTTTGACTTCCCCTCACCTGAGCCCCATTGCAGAACTGGGTTGCAGACTCACTGGAGAGGTCAGGAGCTATGCTGTCTTCAGTAATGAAGCAGAGTGCAAACTATGAATACATTTTATACCTCACTTTGCTATAAAATATCCAGTCAACACTCTTCTTCCTAAGAAGGTAGATTTACCATGAAGCCCGCAAACCTTCAGTTGAGACCCCCAATTACACAGATACTTTCTCAGACTCCATGAGTAAATTCATGTTACCTTTCTTAAAGAGGAACCCCAAAGACGAAAAAGTTTCCAGCTCCACAACTGCTGGCTCATGCCTACTCCCAAGCTTACAAAATAATTAAAAATCACCAGGCATTTGCTGACTTCTATTGTTTACCCTTCTGTTGACCAGTTGACTCAGATGAAAGGAGCCACAGAAATTCTGGAGGGCAAGATTGGTAAGGAGGCAAGTGGATGGGATGGCAAAACCTGTCTCCTCAAAGGTTGAGACGATCCTTGCCTCCCACTCTCATCACCTCTCTGAAAGTTCCCTCAGGTAATGCTAGTCCAGATCTGAAACCACCACATTGTTCTGGACCTTGGGAACATCAGGAAGTGTCCCGAATTACGTGAACATGCAAGTCACGCTTATGGTTTTCTTGTTCACGGTCTAGAGCCCTCCATTATTTTGGAAGACAATAGTGTATGGGCCAAACAGAAAAACAACAACAACCCATGTAAGTGAAAGAACAATGTGGCTTATCTCAAGAAAAAAGACTAAATTTTCAACAGACTGTGGTTTCCAAAGTCCAGAGACAAAGATTTTAAGACAGTTTTCAGACAACCGTGCTGCTCCTGGGAGAGATGATTCACGGCCAACCTTTGGTGCTGCAGACACAGCTTGCTGGCCGCCATGGGGTCGACCTGAGTTCCACTTCCAGCACTGACATGAGCTGTGGGACCATTGGGAGCTAACCTTTTGAGCCTGTTTTCTCCTCTGGAAAGAAAGGGAATTCTACCTCGAGCATAGGGTTGTGATGAGTGTGAACTGTTCAGAATCTGACCAAACACATCTGAAATACAACAGTGCAGGCACCTTCCACTTGAAACACTCACTTCCATGCATCTGTATGTAGTTTTTGATTGTATCTTCTAAACAGAATCCAGACTAACTTAACTCATTTAAGGTTATGCAGCCTTAGCTCATCTCATTCCATTTGCCTATACACCTATAGGAGATACAAATATTGGGTTCGCCAAAACCATTCATTTGTTTTTTTTTTCCTTATGATGGCTCTAGTAGCTCTCAGCTGTCTTTAAGTTCATTTGAAATGATTTTGTTAGATTCTATTGTGACAGCTGTCATATCAGCTTGCATTTAAAAAAACCATCAAAATTGGTGAATTTTTGTGTAGCCATTTTAACATTGAAGAAGGAAGAAAATATGCAATATTTTGGGCATATTATGCTTTATTATTTCAAGGAAGGTAAAAATGCAATTGAAATGCAAAAAAAGACTTGTGCAGTTTATGGAGAAAGTGCTGTGACTGACTGAACATGTCAATAGTGGTTTGTGAGGTTTTGTGCTGGAGATTCCTCGCTGGGCGATGCTCTATAGTCGGGTAGACCAGTTGAAGGTGATAGTGATCAATCTGAGACATTCATCCAGGACAATCAAAGTTATACTATGTGGGAGATATCGGCCATACTCAAAATATCCAAATCAATAAAGTTATTGGTGAAAATGAAAAACGTGTCTTTATTTTATGGGAAAAAAACTAAATGGACTTTTTTGGCCAACCCAATACATAGGGCCAAAAGTTAGGGACAATTATCACATTCATATGGTGACTCTTTAGCCTATACTTTTACCTGGCCTCTCTCACCAGTTTTAGGGCTGTGTCATCTTAAGGAAGACACAGCCACACAATTCAGATTACTTTTTATCTATTTGTTTCCACTGATGGACATCATAGGGTCATCGTTCCATGTCACAAAATACAATTCTACAACATTTAAATGACTACTATATAATATATATCAATATTTCATTCTATAGGTTTATCATTATTGATTTAGCTAATTCCTTGTTAAATGATATTTAGGCAGTTTTCAGTTTTAGGGAATCAACATTATTTCCTATCTTTGTGAATGTGTCTAATTATCTGCTCAGTATAAATTCTTAAAATTTGATAGCTGTCATTGAGCTATCTCTAGCAAGATTGGGCCTATATATATTCTCATTAAAAGTACTGGAAAAAAACCTGGAACTAAATCTAATGAAAGCTTGCTAAGTCTTTTTTTTTAATCAAAGCATGGGACATTTCTCTTTTCTAATAATTTTAATATATTTAAGCTCTATAAAAGAAGATTTTGTAAAACTGTATTTTCTTTACACAAAATTAGATTTTTAACATAATATAATAGCTTATTTTCAACTCCCTCTGGAATCTATCTTCATGGAAGGTATGTGAGACTCATCCAGGTGAGTTAATCTACTGGTTTGGAAGCTTTTTATCATCTCACCCAACTCTCTTCCGTTGCTCAGACCTGTGGTCAAGTGCACATGTAGGTAGTTGACCTATAGCTTCAGGAGGAATGGAAGGCTCCTGATTGTACGCTAAGTAATTGCCGGAGCTCCTCCTGGGATTTCAGGGCCTGGAGATGATTTCCTACTGCCTCCCAGCACCCAGCCCAGCGCCCAGTACACAGTGAGTGCTCAGTAACCAAGGGTGGAGTTGTTAAATTGTCTTCTTCGTAGTTAACTGCTTTTGATCCATGCTAATTTGTTCTTAATTGTTGCTGATAATTGCATTGTTAAAAAGTAATTGAAAGGAACATAATCTGGATTGAGGGAGGAGAACCAGTTTGTTTCCTTGGTCTTTTAAAGAAAGGATAGTATTCCATCCTATTTAAAAGTATGCTGTGGATGTTTTAGAATTTTATAATAATTTATAGGTAATATTTTTCAGACTCCAACCATTACATAGGAAATACAACTTTACAGTTTGGGGGGAGGCAGTAGAAGGTCATTTTTATCCCTGAATCTTCATTTACAACCTTTAAGTCTATCATCAACCATGTTGATATTCTACTAAAATGAAAACTTCGGTTATTCTTTCTAAAATTAATTTCCTCACCTACCTTCTCTTGGTACCATGCCATTCTCCTTTATGCCTTTCATATTTTCCTATTATAAAAATTATGAAGTTTGTTGTCAAGCACTTTTTAAAAAAGTTGTTCTATTCATTTTCCTGCCTACATCATCGGCCTCTCGTTTCTGGTCCAATTTAAATGATTCAAAGTTGCCATATTTAATTGCTTGTAAATGGTTTTTCTTGCTTGACAACATCTTTCCTTGCCTCTGTGCCACCTAGCAACACCTGCTGACAGGAAGAGGTGAGCCAGCCACCCCAGGGCTACAAGTTGAATACACAGTCACAAAATGGAGTGGGCAGGTGCATTTTCCGCACTAACAAAGGGGAGCACGATGCGGTCCTTTGCCATGCTGTGCGTTCCTTTTCAGAATCCGCCGTCTTGGAAGCACCCCCGGCTTAAAGTTAGTATTTGCAAACACAGTTCAACAGAGTTTATTTCGGGAGCCAACAGACTTGCAATGGCCGCGCTACTAACCTTGACTGATCAGAATAGCCCAGCTAGCGTTTCGTTTAGGAGAACTTGCCTCTATCCTCTCTAGCCTTCTTTTCCAGAGGGTCTGCTTTAGGCAGCTCCTTTCTGCGGCACTATCTGCGCGCATCGTGCGGTTGGCTGTCTGCGACAGGCAGGTGTCAGGGGAGCAGGTGCTCTGGACACAAGAAACCCCAGCGACTGGGAGCTAGCTACTTTTTCCTTCCCTTCCGACTTTGACAAAGACTCCTGTGGGGCTAAGTGGGAATGGCCTCGACATTGAACTTTATTCAGCAACCCTTGGAGCAGGGTGATGGGTGGTAGGTGCAGTGCGGCAGGGGTGGGCGAAATGCAGCAGCATTTTCTATTTTTAAAGTGGAGCCTCTGCTGCAGCCGGAAGTATTTAACCATTTGTGCGAGAGGGCAAGTGAAAACACTAAAACTGCTGTTTCCCTAGTCAGAAACAGAATAGGGACAAGAGCTCTGTCTTTAAAACATCAAAACCCACTAATTATTTACAAATCAATCTGTTGGTAGTAGCTCCAGACCGCACTTTGCAGCCAGCAAGCTCCAAGTGCTCCGGGACTAGAAGCCTCTCCCCTTCGTCCTCGGGAATAAACAGTGTTAGGGGCAGCTGGCAGCTGGCTCCGGCTGTCACCTTGTAAGGATCTAAGTTTGGAATTGGCTTCCGTACAGAATCACAGGCATCTTCTTTTATATATATATATAGGCACAGCTCACAATTGTGGTTTTTCCGGAGGCCACTTCTAGACCAAAAGACGTAAGCAGTCAGTTTAAGTGCAGCTGAGATTTTTCCACCGTAAAAGGCAGAGGAGAGAGTAGCTGGAGAGAAGGGAGGAAAAAACAAACCTGCGCCTGATATGTTTTGCTGGCACATGATCTTGCACAAGGTACCCTGTCCGTGACTGAGTGAAGCATGACGGGACTTGGAGGATTAACTGAGCTGCTGATCCCATTACATGGCTTTCAGAGTGCGGCTTCTACACAGAGACCGCCTGGATGAAAAATGGTCACACATTCTATTACTCATCTTCATTTTGTTTAATCACTGTTTTTTAGACTCTACCTTCTGTTAGCATATATGCGAAAACAAGCATTGGGTTACTGCCTTCATAGAGCAAGCAGGAGAAGAAAACATTTCATGAATAAAATTCTTTTCCATTTGCTCCTTGCCATATTACATTGCCAATACGTACCTCCAGTTATCCCTAATGAATACCAAGAATAGTTTTTCCTTATCTTGAATTAAGTTCTAATCCTACCAACTATTCGACCCGGGTCAAGTGGCTTAATCGTAGCCCAGTTTCCTTCTCCATAAAGTGAGGAGCTGGGGATAAGGCCCATCTTCTGGCTCTACCACTTTTTGGTGCAGATGCTACGGCGAACATAGGAAGGACAGGGTGGCAAACGTGCTTTAGGCATGTGGGGCCACCACAGCGGAGGACAGACATGCCCAGGAGGACTGGTTACGCCCAGGCTGCCAGCATGGGGGGCACAATGTCAGGTGGAGTTAGAAAACTTGGGAGTAGGGTCAGCAGAGGGGACTGTTCAGCCCCGCATAGTTACCCCTGCTTGTTGTCTTTCACCCCTGGCTCTAGGGGGCCCCTTCCCCCACTGTGGTGGCCCTTAGGCAGTATGATGATCTCCTCAAGCCACATGGTAAAAGTAAACACTCATTTTTCATTTAAATTTTTAAACGCAAGTCGAGTTGGTGCACAATGTTAGTTTCAGGTATACGATAGAGTGACTCAATATTCCTACACCTTACAGTGTGATCATCCCACTGATTCTGAGACTCACCTGTCACTGTGCAAACCTACTACAATATTATTGACTATATTCCCTTCAGTAGGAAGGGGGTGGGGGAGGGTGAAAAAAGGTAAATTAAATACCAATTTCTGTGTGTGAAACAAATTTCAATGTTAAGCTTTCAACTTTTGGACTTTGCACTATTATTTTGTTATAGTAAAAGAAATAGAAGATGCTTTATCATGAAAACTGGGACAATTTTTTCCTTAAAACAACGTTGGACACCTGATGAATAATGATCTATTGCTATCTCTGCCTCTGGCACTGGGAACTGTGAGCTCTCATTGCAGGAACTAAGTGCTGGTGTCTGTGGATTCCCGGGCTACACCTCTTAAATGGCAGGCATATGTTAGTTTAAGGAATAGAATGTGGAATTTCCAAGAACGCTTCAAGAGAGCTTTCTATAGTCCTTGGGGGTAATATAGTACATTTCCGGGGCAGTGGGGGAAAAGCTGCTGGCTTTGGCTGAGACGTGTGGTGCTGGCCTGCGGAATACATGTAATAATTCACCTAAACAACTGGGTTCACTAATGAACTCAATACTTCTCTCAAAAATGCTTAATGCATCAAAAGTGAAAGTAATTTTTCAAAGTGACTCCATGGCACTGAAAGAAAATGCTGTTGCAATTAACCTACTAGAAAAAAAAATAACAAAAAGTTTGAATCAACTGAGTATGCTCAGCTTCATGATTTCTTAAAAGGATTTGTGAGGAAGTGAACGTGCTTGGGATGGAATCGGTTCAACGCTGGGTGTCTGTGGTCATATAAATAAGCACTGGGAAACCTCTAAATACACAGAAGAATCTAGCACCTTTCCTAGTGTGAATACAGAAATGGACTGGATAAACTGCAGTATACCATCGGGACTTAGAAGGAGGCAGAAGTTTTAAAGCAAACCAGTACTAGATAAACCACTAATGAAAATAATATAAATTATACTGCATAGAAGATAATGGACTCAGAACTATTATGTCAGTGAAAAACCACAAGCTATTCCATAGATTGGAGATGGTATACTATTACTACCCACAAAGGCAAAAATAAAAATGGAAACCTTGTAGGAAGAATACAGGAAATGGAACAGGGTGATTCTAGTCCCAGGGGGCCATTCTATTCCCATTTTAACCAATGCTGATATGTCTGAAAACTCAGGGTGACCTGTGATTGGTTACCAAACCTTAGTGGGAAAGTAATGGTAAGACAGGAAAAGTGTCAAAGAAAAATAATGGAAATCATCAAAGACATGGAGGCACTTCTATGGGAGAGGAATCCTAGTATTTTAGATACTTGAAACAGAAAGTTGAAATCTATGTGGGATTATGATGGAAATCTGTATAATCACCCAATTGCATGGTTAGGAGTACGTGCACATGTTCAAGAACTTCTGAAAAGCTAGAAAGTTGGAGCAGTCACCTTCCACAGTTTTAAAAGGTAGATTTGGGACACAAATGTAAAATGTAAACTTTTCTTTTTAGCTTTTAGTTGGCATTTGCAAACTTCAGGAGCTCATTGCTTCTAAAGGTTGGTGGTGAGCTAAAGTAATGAAGGAGTAACCCACAGATAAAGATTTTTGAGGATATATTTCTGAGTTTGGGGACTTAGACCATGGAGTTCCTCCACTGTCAGAAAAAGATCAAGATGAGCAGACTCCCACTGGGACCCAGGGTGGCAGTTTCCCCCGCTGTAAACTATGGAATATTTCAGACATAGAAGCTCCCCACCACCTGGCTGAATGGCTACCAGCTCACAGCTGGTCTTATTTAATAAGCAACATCCCCTTCCTAGGGTTATAATCCCCACTCCTAGGGTTATTTTGAAGCAAATCTCATTATATAATTTCACCCATAAATTATTTCAGTATATATTCTACAAGATGAAGACTCTTTATAATCATCACTTTAATATCTTAATCACTGTATCTCAAAACTGTAATTTCTATGTCTCAGCAAATACAGGTTGGCAATTTTTATGTTCTAAAGAGCAGCTCAGTTCATAAACTTCTTTCTCTAATTATACCTAAATTGAGATAACCCTTAAACCCTTTATCTCCGGGCAAAAGTCTGTGATCTCTCCATTTCTAAAATGTCTTTTTGAAAATATAAGATTCCCAGCCCTAAAAAAAAAAAAAAAAAAAGTTTAGTTTTTCTACATTACCAGGAGCTCACTAAATGCAAGATAAAATCTTCACCTTAAACCATCACAAAAATGCTCTTTTACCTGTTGGTACTAAAATTCCACCCTGGCAAAGCCGCATCTGGAACAGGCCATTATCTGGTCCCTGGCGTTGGCCTTGCGGTGAGTCTCTTCACAAAGCCATGTGCGTGTCGTCTCTGAGCCTCATTCCTGTCCTGTTTTATTTCTGATTGTATTTTACTTAAACATGAGGACCTTGATCTGCTGGCCTGCTGGTGGGGGTGAGGCCGGTGGGGTCAGAGGGCAAGCCTGACCTGAGCATGTGGCGACACGGACGGATTGTTCCCTAACAGTTACCCCTTGTTTCAAGGCCCTTCACGGCTTATGCAAGGGTTGCTGGGAAACCTACAGTGACATCTTGGGTTTTCTGGTAGCTCCTCTCTGAGTGGGGAATGAGCAGCTGGGAAAGGCCCCAGGGTCTGAAGAATCACAACTAGAGAAAAGACATTGGGGATCAGTAGAAAACCACACTTCTAGCATCAGGGACCGAACGCTGTGGTGAAGGATATTTTACTGGCTTGTGTACGCAAGGCCTGGAGAATAAATATTACTAAGAAGGTCTATTCAATGTTACTGACTTTTGGAGGTATGATTAAAAAACTATAAGCATAAGATAAAATCCAGTTAAATATAGTTTGAAATAATAATAATAATGTTGTATTCCTGAACAAATATATTTTTAATGTAGATAAGGAAACATAACGGTGAGGGCCTCCCCGGAGGGTCACGCGCCTGTCCCCAATGTTCAGGAAATGTCATATAAAGAGTGATTCTCCTGTAGCTGTAACCTAAAGATGATTTCTACCCTGCTCCAATGTCTCTTAATATGAGAGCTAAAATCTTCTTAAAATGTTTAAAGTATCTTCTATAATATTATAAATAAAAGATATCTCTAAGTTTGGAACATTTTAAACAATCACAAATGACTTAAATGATTTTTTAAGAAATACAAATACTAATTGCTACATGTAAAAGAAAGGAATAAAATACAATTTTAATTCAAAATACTGACATGCTTGAATCATGAGAGACTAACATAAACTCTACTAAGGCATATTAATTTCTAGTTGTGTAATGAAAGAATGAGGTGGAGGAATGTCACTCACTCATGCATTCATTCATTCATTCATTAAATATTCATCAAGTGCAGGTTGATACATCCCAAGGAAACAAAAATGAAGAGAGTTGCTGCCACTTGAACCGGAGACTCCAGGGAGGCATTTTAGAATTGTATAGACCTCAACTGCTATGTAAGTAACCTTCATATAATCTGGGAAAGAAGGTTCTTACACTCACGGCAAACTCAGAAATTCCTGTCGCCTGGTTATAGCGATGGCCCCTTAACTACTTACTAGAAATGTCCATAAAATATCTGACTTACATATTATTTTCACTGAAGTTTAACAAATTGTAAGCAGTGAACCATGATACTCAATCAAGAGGATGTGACCTTATCACAGGGCACTTCCATGACTCAGATTTTCGTGAAGCCCCAAAGAATTTTGTGGAAAAGTAGGCAAAACTGATGTTGCCATTACTCTTACCATGGTATCTCTGCAATCATGTGGCTAGTGTGCAAGCTGTTAAATTAATGGAAAGCAATGAAAATGAAAAATGTCAATGCATTTCAAACAGGACTGCACATTTCTCCAGACTTCTGTTAAATGTATTGTTCGAAAAAATTATTTACTGCATTAAAAAAAATCCTGATTATTTTTTAAACACAATACATAGAAATAAAATATTTTGAACTCTCATTGATGTGACTTTTAAAGGAAAAGACAGACAACTGTATTTGAATAGCAATAAAATTTAAAAAATGGAAAAAAATTGATTTTACTTGCATTAGCAATTTATCTACAGGCAGTTTAACAAAGCTCAGTAGATCCATTTCTTAATTAATGTTAGTGTTCATGGAATTCTTCTTGCTAGTGTATGATGTAAATATCAGTGCATCATTCATACAAACTTTGTCAAATCTTGTCTCTTTATCTAGGAGGAAAGTTCAAAAGCAAATTAAAAGCTCACAACTCTCAAGCACTTTGGTTACTGGTCAACCCCACAAATGTTCATGGTTCATTCATTGCTCAGTGATGATGGTACATGTAAAACAGCTCTTGATTGCTGTAACTTTGCTACTTTGTAGCCAGAAAACAACAGATAACTCAACAAAAGTAGCCCATGGAAATGAAGCAACAAAAACACAAGATTGAAGAGTTATAGACTCCGATTACACATCACCCCTATGTCACGGTGAGCCTATGGCTGCAAAGAAAGATATTCTGGTTGACAGAATACAGAATTGACCAGCCATTTCATGTAAAAGTCAGAGTTTAGAATATAGTTAAAACATGAGAAATGAAAGAAAAACAAATACAGGGAAGAAGCTGCTGATTTTAAAGTGATTGGAAGTACAAAGTCCATCAAATATTATCAACTGTCTCCAGGTTCTGGGAGATTTGTATCAGTGGATTTGAAGGCAGAAGATCTGGACAGCCCCCCATGAGGTTTGCTGAGCTGAACTGAATTCAACCCAAGTTGAATTTTACGTGAGCTTTTTGCCAGGTAAAGCCCAGTTTAACAGACAAAGAAGTGATGGCCATTCTTAAATGAGCAATAGTACCCATGTCTTACATTGAAAAATCTCTTGCTAAATTTAATAATTATTACCTCAGGGCTTTCAATGTTGATGTCAAAGTGTGCATAATCCAATTGGTTGCTTCATCATGCCCATTTTCTTCCCCAATTTCTCTTGACTGTGTCTGTGTTCATTAATTTCTAATACCATCAACCTTGAGTGAGAAGCCTAGTCCAAAGTACTATATATTACTGTGCTGTAACATCACTAGCTGTCCTCCCACATCCATTCTGGCCGGCAGCCAATCCATTCTCCCTCCGCGGATTAAGTGATATGTCTGGGACTTGCTTCAAAAAAATCCCCAAGGTAGCATTTGCAAGTCTGATTGTGTGCTTCTGCAAAAGCAAGCTTGTATCTCCTAATGGGACATATTTTTCTGTGCAATTTATCAGCCAGGATGTCACTCAAGATAGGAAGCTTTATCATAATAGATTTCTTAGAAAGCTAATTCCTCATGCTAGATTTGCCTTGCTGATATTTCATTTAAGATCTTTGCATCGATATTCATGAGTAAGATTTGATTAATTTTTAAATTCCATTTCCCTTCTTCTTCTCTGAAAGTGGCCACGCAGCAGGCACAAGTTCACTGTTGGGTGGGGCAACACGCGTCAGTTACCTTTGCATCCACACCTACCGATGTCAGCACAAAACACAAACCTGCTCCTTACTGTCTGCCTGTCGTCCCTGGAAGGTACCCTGTGTGACTGAAACCTGGAACCACTCCTCAGAAACAAGACCTCACGTCCAGTGCAGAACCTTCCTCTAACTGTGTCCACCTCTTTCATAAAGCTCAGTGTTATCCTACCACCGAGAGAAAACGGCCGCTGGTGCCCCTCAGGTGAGGAGGCCCACGCCCACCTCAGCCACCTCCCTCCTGACAGCCTGTCCTCTTCCCAGGAGTTCCCTGATCACCTAATCCTTCCCCAGTTTGTCACCAGGAAGCAATGAGACACATTCTGTAAACTGTGTAAACATATGAGATGCAAAAAGATCTCTCCAAATTGCTCTTGTTATAACATTAGGAAAGGTTAACCCTTTTATAGACCCTATGAAGATAACTGATAGGCCAGGATATAATAGGGAGAAAAGAAGAATGCTGTTGTTAAATCAGATTTTTCTGAGAAAAGCTTTTAAAAAGTTGGAAAAAATCCCATGTTAAAAAAGAACTTTCCAGAACATCTGTCAGAAAGTTGAAGCACATTGGTCCAAGACGTATGGAATGGGCTCTGAAAGATCACTCAGCTTAACCCAGGATCACAGAACCAGGCGTGACCAGATGTGCAGGGGCAGGCAGCCCACCATGAGGGAAGGTGCTTGTTTAGGGAGTGTGGGCATTGAGGACTGCCTTCCATAGAGCAAGGCTGAACATGAACTACATCACTGATGATATGAGGAATGTGTTTAAAAAAATGCATTTGCAGAACCAGCTCTTCTTCAGTAACTAGACTACCCAGGTATGGATACAGGTAAAAATGCTAGAGCTGTTAAAACAAAACAAAACAAAACAAAACTCAGCTAACATGACAGGAATAATAAGTAACTTTCTTAAAAATGCTAATGGTTATCTACAAAACCCTCTAGGAAACATTATACTTGATGGCAAAATGTTGAAAGCTTCCCCATCTGAATTCAAAAATAAAAATGCATACTCGTTGTCACCACTCTATTTAAAATTGTGCTGAGGATTTTGATCCATAATGTAAAGGAAGAAGAAAGACAAAATGGTATGGCAATGACAAAGGAAGAAAAGAGACTGTCATATTCACAAGTAATAGGATTTTCTACCTAAAAACACCCCACAGAACCTACAGATTCTTATTAGAATTAATAAGAGAGTTTAACAAGGTTGCTTGGGATACAATTAATATATGAAAATTAATTGCATTTCTCTATGCCTATGACATATAGGTGGAAAGTAAAAAAAATGATCAAGACACTATGCACAGGAGCACAAAACAACTCAGTACTTAGGAATAAATTTAAAACATATATGGAAGTCCCCCTCAGGGGATAACTATAGACATTACAAGAGACATAACAGAAAGCCTTCATATAAAGTGGGAAACATAACATGTTGGCTCAGTGGAAAACCAAGTACTTCAGAGATGTAAATTCTTCTTCAAATAAGTAAGTGATTACACAATAGGGTAAATGAATTCTAACAAAAACCCAGCAGCTGTTCTGTGAACCCCGAAGAAGTTGCTTCTAAAATTGATGTATGGAATTTCAAATTACCAAGGTTGGAAAGGACCGAAACTACTGAGAAAATAAAATAAAGTGGGAGGCTTGCACTACCTACCAACGAACTGACGACCCCAATGAACAGACCTGAGGTGCTGCAGGGGGCGCTGCAGAGCGTGGGGCTGCCTGTCCAATAAATAGTGGGAATACACTGGCTACCCACGAGTGACAATGGACTAACATCATGCAAAAAGTCAGTTCCCTGTGGATGATTTGAAAAGAGCTTTAAGAAGAGAATACAGAAAAATACTTCTATTATCTTGAAGTAGAGCAAGATTGTTAAGGTAAATTGCACAAAAACTCTCAACCTCAATGGAAAAATTTTATAAATTCGACTGTTTTTAAATGAAGAGCTTCTGTTCGCTGAAAGAGAAAACCCACAAAAAGTGAAATAGCCACAAGATAGTTGTGAGTAGTTGTTTTAAGCTTTCTTCACTTTGGGGGGAAAAGGCAGAAAACTGTACTTGAATAACAATAAAAAAAAGAACATATAAATAATTTCTAAAAATCAATGAAAATCACTCCAAAGAATAGATGGCAAACTATTCGGCAAGCATATCACAAAAGAGGAAGTACAAATGTCCAGTAAACATATGAAAATGGCATTGTTAGCAGGAAAATGAAATTAAACCATAAGATACACTTATGTTCCCACCAGATTGGCAAAATCTAAGAATATGAACATTACCAAATGTCAGCAAGAATGGGAAGTGCCGGGAATTCTCATACACTGCTTGTTTAACTACAGACACAACCATGCTGGAAAACAGAGGGATGCTGTCCATGCCACACTGCCCGGAGCACTAAACAAGCTCATTAAAACTCGTTGCTCCCACCAATCCCGTTCATCACTGCCCGGGTGGGGGATCGAATTAAGAGCATTAGGAACGAATCAACCTGAAATACATACCCATAAATCTTTTTATCATATTGTTCAGTGAAAAAAAAAAGCATGAAAGAATATTTAGAGACTGATTCGATTTACATAAAATGTTAAAATAGGCTAAGCCCGAACCTTACCCAATAGGGATGTTATTTATAGGAGAGAAAACCAAAAACGAAAGGAAAGGAAATGATGACTGTAAACGCCAGTCGCTCTCTCTTTGGGCCCAGGGCGCGGGCGCTATGGTTGGAAAGGGTTACCTGGGGGATGTCCAGGGCTCCAAGAACACTGTTTCTGGACTTGGATGGTAGTTGAACAGGTGACTGCTTTACAGTCTTTTAATAAAGTCTATAAATGACCTCTGCTCACTTTTTGCTGATGTGGTTTATTTTATGATTAAGAAAATACTAATTAACAAAAAGAGGCCAGCCAAAAAGACTAAAATCAAGGAGGATGTTCACAGAAGACCGAACACCCCGGTAAGAGCCGATGAAGTGTGCCCGGCTCTGCCTATCCTGATGCCCTTTAGTCTAAGCGGCGATATTTGGGGGTCTCCCTGCCGGTCCTGACTGGCCCAGCTGGCAGAATATTGGCCCTCTGACCTCAGCCCTTCTCCTGTTTGTGCTGAAGAGTCATGTTCACCTGTACGAAATGCCCAGGATGAGCTGGGAACTTTCTCTCAAAGTGTGCACAGTGGAGAGGATGGGAAAAGTGCAAGGGAGCCTCAGCATGCCTGGAGAGCAAGACGGCCGGCAATGTGCTACAGGTAACCCTGGGCGTGCCTGGACGTGCCTAACTGAGACTCTGTCTGTGTTTTAAAATAATTGCCATTTTATGTTGCTTGGTGACTCATGGCAGTCGTTTGGGGCCATTGGGCTGATTACTGTCTCCGGGTTCTGGAATGGGGTGGGTGAGGTCATGGGCGTGATACATTCACAAAGAGGGACATGGGTTCTCTGTGTAATAGCTTCTCTGGTCCAAAATGATTCACCAATAGATTAAATAGCATGAAAAAGTCACCGTGTCTCAGAGCTAAAAGTGGACTTAGGTATCATCTGCTTCAGTGACTTACAAACAGCTTCAAAGGCCCCTATGCATGTAAGACAGCTGCCTTGCGGTGTGTCAGCCAGGCATGGGGCTCTGTCTTCACACGGCACAACCTCTACACCATCAGCTTTACAAATTAAGCTTCTAAGTCATCATCAAAACAGGGCAAAGTCCTTAAAAAACAAAAAAAGATTCAAACCCCACTGGTCTTGTCTACTGCCTTCATTTTGCAGATACAGAGCCTGAAGTCGAGAGAGGGTAGTTGACGTCCCCAAAGCCACCCAGGGTGTCCCCAACAAAGCAGGACTGGAGCCGAGGTCACCTGCTCCCTACCCGCACTCTTTCTCGTGTGCGGCATTGGTACTTAGCAGCTAGGACACACAAATCTAACCCAGAGACTTATACGGAAGGATGGGCTTCACGAGCAGGGCCACCTCCCTCGTGAGGTTTCCATGAGGATGAAATCAGTTTATTCTCTCAATGTGTGTAGAACAGTGCAAGGTTTCTTACTAAGAATTGGGTTATTAGTGTTTACCCTTCTAGTAGAAAGCACAGTTTTCTCATCCTTTTGTTCTTTTTTTTACTCACTTTGTTCACACAAATGTTCAATTTCTACCAACCGCCAGCTTGAGGTTTTAAAAGGGCCCTGAATCTACGCAAGGAATGACATCAGCCATCCGTGGCCTGTTCTCTGAGTGTGACAGCTGAGGAGGAAAATCTGATCCGTACTGCAGACCGGGACCTAATGTAAGAACAATTTACACATAATCCCTCCCTCGCCATCCGTCTGGCCCCAAAGAGTTTTATCACCACTAACCATGAGCTCACAGAGGCTTCAGCTGCTGGCGCCAGTTGAGGGGAGAGGGAGTTTGTTCCTGCGTGTTGGGCACACGTGAGGAGGTCCTCACGCAGAAGGCAGAGAAAGCCAGGCCCCCAGGATCCCCTTTCAGCGCCCACATGCCGGTCTAGGTGGCATCTCAGATGTGGTGGCCGGAGGGTGGCAGGTCCATGTCCACTTCCCTCCACCCAGGGGGCTGGCCCCACCCAGTGGGAGCTGCTGCTGTCTTCCCTTCTGGGACCTCAGCTCCAGGACAGAGTTCTGACCCCAGAGAGACCCCCCACTGACATCCCCAGCTGCCCATGGACGAAGAAGCCACCCATGTGTGTGCAGGCAAAAGCGAGATTCTTTAAAAAATTTTTAAATTTAATTTTATCATTGCTACCATTTTGCTCATTAAAAACATACTAAAGTATCTGGGGCACAGGGTAATGGCAGAGTGGGATGAAGGTGATGAACTGAAGTCCAGAGGTTGTACATGAACCGCCTTTAACAGATTCCCATTAAAAAGAAAGATGAAAAGGTTTTTTTTTGCCTTTTTTTTAAAAAAAAATTGGGGTAGGAGGATTACTGGCAATTCATGAGACTAAGAGAACTCTGGGAAAAAGGACAGCAAGTTTGATTCAGAAGAAGAAGGAGTGGAGAGCAGTAGTTATAGATTTAATTTCTGTGCAGCACTGACTTCCTGTCTTTATTTGTTCTATGAGAATGAACTCCCAGAATCTCTCATTAACATTATTCAGTGTACACGGGCCACACCACTGGGTGAGGCATGATTAAAACATACAACCCCCTGCAGTGAAAGTGGCAATAAAATTCGTACGCTTGAGTTTGAATTTTCTCAATGTCTCCCTCCTTTTTCTCTTCTTCTTCCTTAATTTCTTCCTTCCTCAAGTATGCATTAAGTACCTGCCATGTGCCAGGCATTTTTCCAAGCTCCAAGGATGAAATGAGCCCTCATCTTCATGAGGCTGACAAACCGGTAATGGCCTGACGTGGCAGGGTGTCCCACATTGAATTTGTTTGGGACGTTGCAGCAGTCCGGGAGAAAGCAACACCAGAAGTCCCGTGTCATTGTGCCTAGTTAGGACTGCTACCAAGACCCTGAAAGATAGGCTGCAACCCAATAGACAGAAAGCTCTGGAAAAAACGACACTGCTCACTTGTTTCATGATATAATCAAAGAAATCAAATCCCACAAGGGGCAGAAGCAACTGGAAGACCAGGGCTCATGGTCTTCTGACTTTCCTCTGAATCAACCAACCACCTCAAACAAGGTCCTCCACACTTTTAAGCCTCTGTTCCTTCCTCCATCAAAGAAGCACCATCCCTTCTACTTTCAGAGGACAGTTATGAGGTGGAAAGGGATAATATATAAGGAGAGACTTCATGAATTACCATAAGTACATGACCTATGGTCATGAGAAACTGTGCGGTAGGTCATGAGTCACAGCTGGGAACAGAAAATGCTTGCTTACCACCCCTGTGAAGTCCAATGACGGGGCATGTGAGAAAAAAGGTCCCTGCTTCACGTGAAAAAGGGTGCCTTTCCTTTCTCATTTTCTCCTCCTTCTACAGTATTAACCACATAGTTACTAGGAAAGCAACACACAGATGCACTTCAATTAAAGGAATATTTATATTTACAAAATGAATGTAATGGGACCCTTTTAAGTAACACATTTGCATGGTAAGACAAAAATTCAACAGTTTACTAAAAGCTGTTCTATACACAACTTATAAAGCATGCCGTACACATATTCTGGCATCTGCATATTTGATTGCTATTTTACCAAGTTTTAAACAATAGCTTCAAAAGCACTTAGGTTTCAGCTATTTTCAAAAATAGCATTTCTGCTAGAATATTACAATTCTGATATTACTACTCAGAACTGGACTACTACCATCTCACAAAATAAATGGCCAGCATCATATCAGCAGGGTTGTTTTGTAAGAGTCTACTGAAGACTCAGGTAGACGGAGCTACCTTCTGAGAAAAAGGCAGGGCCTCCCTAGGCCACTGTGTTGCTCAGAAATGCTACTCTCCAGTTTGCAAAGTCTCCGGAAGACACTCTACTTTGAGGAAGTTCTTTGTCCATTGTCCTGTTCCTGCCTAGCTCTTGGTAGTAACACTCTTTTCTGACTTGAGGCTGGGCCTCACACCTGGTCATGAATGTGGGAAGCCTTACAAGTAACAGCCTTAATGTTCTCACCGCTTGGATCATTGCTTTGTTCCCCAATGGTAATATGTGCAGCTTAATGGTCTCGTGCTGAAGAGAGAAGGCAGAGTCATTATCTGTGATTTATTATTCTCCGAAGACAGGATCTTCCACGTTCAGGCCGTCCTTGAGTGGCTGAGGAAGGAGCAGGAGTCCCTGCAAGCTCATGGGGAGATTTTGCAAACCCGAGCATAGGGCCCAGACGATTGAAAGCACTGCTAGAGTTAGCTGTTACTTGATGATTCTACGAAGTAATTCTGCATCCTTATTTCTAGATATAAATCTGCTGATTAAAAATAAGATTTATTTCATCCTTCCTCATAAGGAAAATAAGGTTTTTGTAAGAGACACCCAGTGAAACACTGTGTTTTGCTTGTTTCCTGAGCTCAAGCTGGCAGAAAGGAACAGAAAAAATACAGGAAAAAATGCCCAATCCCTGAACTAACAACTGACTCAGTTCTTCACTCTTAGTGTTGCTGTTATTATTAGCATCATCATTATTATTTGTCTTTCCTTTTCAGCAGCCAGGGATTGAGAGAAAAGAAAATTAAAAGAGCAAGAAAATGGTTTAGTGGAAGTTAATGTGCATGCCCTGGTCTGCTGGAGATTAAGCAGCTTCTAGGCACCCACCCAATGGAGTGCTGGAAATCTGCTAACACCCCAACTTCTCGTGATGCCCTTCCAAACACCCAGGTTTCCTACAGGACAGCCATGACCAGGTATTTGACCAGGTTTGCTGGGGAATACATTTCTGCCCAATGAACTTCTAGCAAGAAGAGTTTCTTGGACAGAGTAAGATCATGAAAGAAATTTCTGCAAGCAACTTTAAAGCTCCGGCTCTGCACCAGCCTGGGCACCAGAGCACGCGGCGGGGTCCAGCCACAGCAGCCAAGTGCCCCACCTCACTGTGCTGTGTGCTACGTGACACTGAAGCAGGATTCCTGCTGAGTGAGCATGTGCAGCATGTCAGAGAAAACATCTGAGTGACCAGCATAGATTGGGTCTTCAAGGCACAGAATCAACTGTTTATTTTTGCTTTTTGCTTTGGAAAATTTCGTAGTTTCAATACTTCTTAAATAGTTAAAATTCAGCATGGAAAGGGCCAGTAGTCAGAGTGCATAGGGGGCACAGTAGCTGAGGCCAGGTGCCGCCGCCACCTCGCTCACCCGGTGAGAGACAGTACAGGAGCAGGCAGCTGCTTGAGAACTCCGGGTCCAAGCTCCACTTCTTCCCGTTACTAACCAAAAAAGCTGACCACTCACATTGTCTTTCAGAGCTTCAGTTTGCTATTCTTAAATCAACATAAATGTAAAGCCAACCACTGAAGTCCTGAAAGCATCCACCCAAGGAGCTGACGTGATGCTGGGCAGAACACCTGCTTAGTGGGCAAGTCCTGGTATTATCATGTGCTTAGAGCTACTGTTCAGAAGCAGAATTTACTACACTTCCACCACCTTCTCTTGGTGATTGCTTCTCTGTGTTACTACACTGTGGCATTCTTGTCCTGTGTTTGAAAAAATTTAAAGGACAAGATAATATTGATGGAATGTTAATTATATACCAGACAGAGTGCCCAATAGGTTAGGTCATAAATCATATCTCATATAAAATGCACAATGGCCCTCTGACATAATGTCACTATCTCTATCTCACCAATGAAGAAACTGAGGGCTACAGGCTTTAAACATCCTTCCTAAGAAGACAGATATACCTAGAAAGTGCTAGAGTCATAATGGAAAAATTTTTTCTGTGGCTAAGTCACTATGTCATCTACAATGTGATTTTAAATTCCATTTACCCCTAATTGAAGGTCTTTCATTCATTCCACAAATATTTACCAAGTCTCTTCAATATCCAAGACATTGTTTTCCTAAAGTGTTAGCAGTTTTTTCAAAAACCCAGTGACTTTTTGCTTTCATAAATTGTAATCTCCTTCTCCTGAGTAACCTGCTTGTGGGTCACAATTCAGTAACCAAGTGCAATATTTGACAAGAATCATATTTGCCTCATGAGCGTCCAATTAATTATAAACTCCTTATTCTTCCTTCTAATTAAATTCTTTCTCTTCCAAATCTTATTGTTATTCATAATCAAAATACTCCTTATAAACCTGTAGAACCAGATTTGCGGTCATGCATGTGCTTTTTTAAAATTAAGCTCTAAATAATTATGAAAACATCAGTCATCGAATCTAACTTTCATAAATAAAAATTCTTTTCAAAAATATTATCATTACTTCCAGGAAACCCTAAATACTGAGCTTACTCAAACATATTTCCCTGTCTTTCACATCCTTGGCATGTGAGTCAATATCTCCAATTAGATCACTACAATTAGATATGCAAGTGTTGTTTTAGGACTTAATATTCCTTGCACAGGGGACAGTCTCCCTAACCCAAACCATTCTCGTTCTGTTGATTTCTTTAAGTAACGAATGGTGAGCAGACATAAAACTTAGCTCCTATACTAGATTTTACTAGATGGGCTATTTCATCATAACTGCAGGAAATGGGGAGAGGGAGCAATACTCAGATTTTCATTTAGCTCCCTTCTTTTGCAGTTCATGGGGAGTCACTAAGAGAGGAGGAGTCATTCCTTCTTAAACTCAATAGATCTGTGATTCTATGCATTTTAACTCCAAAGGAACTTGCACTCTGTCCTCTTCCTAATTCCCCATTCTGGATCATGGCTCAAGAAGGAAGGAAGACCCAAAGCTCCCAAATTCAGGAATTCATTTTGTGCATCATCTCATTCTAAAAATTACTTACTACTTTACTTGACGGGTGATAGGGATCATCATTTTTCTAGCGAACGAGGCAGAGTCGGGAAACAGAATTAGCTCATAAATCTCAGCGGCTAATTGAAATGCGTTTGGTTGTGGCTGAGGAGCTCTGCCACTCAGAGTTGCTAGTTATTTAACTGTTACCGAAGTGTGCCCAGACCTCTTTAGAGGAAGAATAACTCCCTTTAGAACTTTGGCAGCGGCGGACCTCACTCAATCCACCAACGAGGGGCTCCGCCAAGTCATGACGGCCGAGAGCAGATTTTCCACGGTCTGGCCTCAACATGAATTGTCTCGTTCTGTTTTCATTTAAATCAGCTGCACACTTGACCCCCCAGAGGAGCCAGTGTTTCTATTTAAGAACAGGCATGGCATTTCAGTATTACATTTCAGTTTGTTTGTACTCTGCCCATAGTTTAAGACCATAAGCCTTCTGGAAAGAGTGTATGTATTTCTGGACGTTTCTATTTTGCTCAGTAGGTAATGGTGACACGGAGATGGAGCTGCCCTGAAGGAGCAGGAATGCCTTCCAACCATCTCACATGCAGTTAATGCTGTTCTAATCCTTAGGAAAGAATGTTGAAAGGGTATTCAGCTATGACTCATTTTATAGGGTCGGTTAGGTTCTGTAAAGATGCGCGTGACTTACGTTATACTTGGAATAAACTGGGACAGTTTCACTGAAAACATTATTTTATCCTCTTTAAAAAAAAAATCCTCTTAAAGCCCAACTTCTGGAGATTCACCAAAGCCCAGTTGTTCTGTTGAGAGAGGGGGAGGGGCACATGGGCACCTTAACCCCTCAGGGCACTCTGGCTGCCCCCTGGCCTCTTCAACCCTGAGGCTCTTCTAGAAAACGCCTACATCTAAACCTGTCCCACAGTAACCAGTGGAGAATTACAGGATTGAACAAAAGATCATTCTAGTATGTTACCCCTCAACCTAGATTTCACTCAGTGGACTTGCGTCATCTCAGGCCATCTAAAGGTGCTGACAGTTTGTGAGACTCCTTAGCCTCTCCGTCTGGGACCTGATATTCTTTGGGCATTTTCAGTCTAAAAGGCCAATGGTCTGCTTTGTAGCATTGCTGAGAGGAGGCTGGAAAGAGTGAATGACTCGTTCTTTGTGCAGCTGGTAAAGGAGAAAATCCAAAAGTAGTTCAAGTAGGCCTTAGCAAACCCTTTCTCCTCCCCTCCCATTCCTGCCTCCCTCCTCCTTCCCAAACTTTTCAAGGTGGTTTGGGAGGAAGAGCCATGGTTTGCCTGTCACTGGAGACAAACTCTCCTCTCTCCTCCCAGGGTCAGGAAATGAACTCCAGGCACTAAAGCTGCTGCAGGAACCCACGGAACTGCCACGGAGCTGCTCTGCGGATGGGTCCTGCAGAATTAACATCAAGTAGGCATTCCGTCTTCTCCAGGATGTGGGTCATGAGATCACCTCACAGACTTTGGGAAGTGCTTATGGCGGTCACCATTTCCATCATCAGTTAATGACTCTTTTTCATAGGTTAAAAATCCAGCAAGGTGTTGGAAAGCTCAGAATAGAACTATTAACTTTTGGAGGTATGATTTGAAAAGATGTGTGTTTGTTTTTCATGGTGGCACCAACCTCCCAGTTGTGTGTCCTTATCTGGGATTTATACTCCAGCCTTCATTCCAGTTGACCCAGGCTCATATAGTTCTACATTCTGAACTTCCTCTTTTTCCACATCCAGCTTGGTTTCATCTCCACTTGCATAAAACCAGGTATGTTCTGCCATGGAAGTTTTACCTGAAGTTCCTCCTTCTCTACGAAGTTCTGGATGCTCTCAATGGGCCTCCTCAGAGAACATTCCTTGTGGAACTGAACTGCTTTCAAGGTAGCACCTTACGGATTTCTCCTTGCTTGCTGGGTGTGTGTTTTACATGTGCAAAGTTTGGCTCTACTCACTCAAGCCTCCTTTCTCTCAAGAAGCAAGTCATATAATGTATATGGTAAATATGTAAATATATATATGCACACCTGCATATATATAGAATACATGTATTCAATTATGTACATGTACCACATAATTCTGTGCCAGGAACAGAGTGGGTATTCAAGTATTTATTGAACTGAATTAAATTAAAAACTATCAGTTATATCAATGAATAAGAAGATATCTTTTTTAATAATTTACCATCTTCTAAAAGAGGCAGTAAATTGGAAAGAGAAGGTTGAGACCTGGTTTTCATTCTTAACTGTCCTTATTATATAAAAATTTTAGAGTTGACCCTAACAGTGCATCTATCAATATAAACAGAATTCATTTTGAAAATTTTCACCAAAATACTTGTAATTTTTCAAAAAGCTTAGTGGGTAAGCAATGAGCTTATCTAAATGAGCTTATCTGTTCTTTCCTAAAAATCAGTTCCTTTAACAATAAAACTCTGAGGCTTTAGGGAAAGATTTAGGCAGGAGACCGGAGTTAGAAATAAGAATCATGATAAGAGGTTGGGAAGTGAACAGTGAACAGGGAGTGACAGTGGGGAACTGGGAAGCTTGGGAGCATTACGACCGAGGGTCCGCGCATGCTCATGGGCGAGAACCTGCCTGTTGTTGGTGCGGCTTGCATTTAACTGAACATCTCGGGCAGAAGCGCTCTTATCTCCGTCCTCTGTCCTCTGAGCTCCCACAGCACCTCATTTAACCCTGCAGACTAGCACTTACCATGCTTTCAAATGACTTGGTTTCCTGTCTGTCTCTCCCACTAGACTGTGCTCTCCTTGAGGAAAGGGACTGGGGTGTGTTTGTGTATTTTATCCTTAATGCCTAGCATAGTGCCTTTGATATACAAGATACACAAGTAATCGCTGTGAGTAATAAGTGAGCAAATAATTGAATGACTAAAGGAAGAAAGAGAAGAACGAAGGAATGAGAAGTTTCCTCCTAGGAAAACTGATTCCACCTGTTATCATCAGCTATACCAAGTTCCTTAATTCCACAAATTCATGCGTCCCTCCAAATATAGAGGAAGAAGAAAAACATTCATACATTGAAATGACTGTCTTTTGTAAACTTGGAACTTTGTCCCTAGGTTCCAGTTTTCATTGATGCTATCATAATAGTTTCCTCCCAGTAAGTGTTCTGGCAGATGTGAAAATTAGTTGAGCTTGGGTAAAATTAAAATCTTTCTAAAAACATTGTTTTTGTAGCACTTTTGATTATAATGTTACAGATTTGTCATAGAAGAGCAATTCTATTGATTCAAATTATTTTATGTGGATTTTTACCTAAGTATAGAAAATGTGTCTAAAACTCACATTAAGGTATTTTTATGCCTTTATATAATGAACAACATGAAAGAAGCCACCCTACAGATTTGCTTCTTGAAATTTTTCACTGCTGAGATTCTGAGAAGTGTTTCTGACATAAGTAACCTCCCTCACATATAATCAACACAGAAGTGCCCCAAATCACATGAAACCAGGTGCTCATTGCTGATATCCACTCTAAAGAGAAATTCCTGAATTTTAAGTTAAAGTTAAAAAAAAGTCTTGGGATGGACTTTCCTGATGGAGAAAAAAATGACATTACATCCTATGAAATCCTAGTTCCTTTTCCTACCCAGTTTACACTACTCTCTACAATGACAGGTACTTGGACATGAGGTGACACGCTTACACTGCAGCCCATTTCCAAGTGTCAACAATAGACTTGTGAAAAAACAAAGCATGCTGAATGGCAACCCTAGGACCAAATTTATCAAACCACAGTCACCAATGTATCAGATGATTCCACGCCTAACCTATATTCCATATGAAGTCTCAACCGTGAAAAGAGGGCCCAAAGTGGTTGGGTGTCACAAGACTGTTTTTCAAGCAGCCCCCCAGACAGACATTACCTTGATGGGTTTCTCACAGTCTAGAATTTGCCCATGGCCTGGAAGGCTCACAACCTGATCTATCAGCAAAGCTGGAGCAAATTCACACATCAGCGGTGCGCTTACACCTCCAAGAGCACAAAACTCTATAGAATGATGATGTCAAGAGGCAACTACATGAATTTACAATGAGGACTATCAGTGTCAGAGCTGGGGTGAGTCTACGTGGAAAGTGGCATCATAATCAGGGGTTACTTGGTGATGAAAAGATGGGACAGAGGGAATACATTAAATAAATCAAACGCAAGAGTGGAATTCAGAGTCTAGTTGATTTACCCTGTTCACACCAGAGATAGGTGACCAAGCAGCGATGGCTGCCACCTCTCTGAGGTAGCATTGGCTGGGAACTGTGGATCTGCCTGTGTAGTTAGTGCATCCCTCTCTGACTGACATGTTTTGCTGTGGCTATGTTGTATCTAATCCTGGGAGACAATTAGTTCCCTAAGGTGGCATTTGTACTCTCTGCCAATGTTATCTAAAAGAATCATCCAGTTCGTTCACTCTTCTTCTTTTTATTTACATCTCCTTGCCATTCTTTTCTATCCATGCCAGCACCACCACACACAAATCTAGGTCCTCATCTCCTTAAGGCAGGGGCCTCCTCAGCTACCTACCTCCAACCTGACCCATTGCCCAACTCCAAGGACTGTTGTTACAGAAATCTACCTTATATTAGGATTTTATATGTGTCTTTTCCCATTTTGCCCCTACACTCAGTCCAGAAACTCTCAATGACTCTTACTGCCTTCAAAGTTAAGTTCAAATTACTTAGCCTGCCATTCAAATTCCTTCACATTAGGGCCCAATTTATTATCATTTTTTCTACTTCATAAACCTTCTACTCCTGTCAAATCTATTATCTGTTAATATTCTAGTGTACCCCTAAATCCATGCTTCTCATTCCTGGGGCCCACTCAAGATCTGCCTTACCCATGAAGATATCTCTAAAAGCCCAAATTTGAAACTGACTTTTCCAGTTATTAGATTCATTTGATATTTAGCATATCTGGAAAATAATTATCATAGGTTGATATACTATCTGCTCAATTAGAATAAACTACTTACAGGAGGGAAGAGTACATTTTGCCTTTGTTATATTCTGTTTCTTTAGTTCCTTGATATCAGGGAGGCTCAAAAACAAGAGCTTAGAAGTGGCCCTATCCACTTGCAGATGAAACTATTGAACTTTCTTTAGAACCTGAGATGGAACTTGAAGAGAATCATCCTTCACTGAAGGAATGATTGCAGGAGATCAGTGGACTCCCTCACATCCTCCTTTGCTCTCCCTTCCATTTTCTAGTACAGTTGACAACACCTTTCGACTCCTGTTAGTCTCACTGTCCATCTCAAAAGTAGAGGGCTAGCTTTAGAAATGGCCGCCATCTCTGATATATAGAGTTGTCATCAGGACCTTAAACAGCAAGAACAATATGGGAGGTAGTGACACAGAAAAGTGTAACAAAGAGGTCCCTTCAGGTTGACGGTGGAGTTGATAAAAGTCTTTGGTACAGAAAATGAGAAGTCAGATTTTAGTTACATTGGAATAACAAAGGGATCAAGACGGGCACAACTTTAAATATTTTAGCTGTCATTTAGCTTTTCTGCATCCTTGTTGCATAAACATACCTTGGTCTCAAGCCTCATTAAAAAGTGCTTTAAAAAGACTGCCTGACATTGGTCCGATACAATGAGCTAACTTGCAGTAGTATCTAAGAAGACACGGTTTCTTTCATTTCATACCACAGCACTGCCGCTCATGGGGAGGACATCCAGAATGTTGTCAACAGGGTCTTCTGTGATTATGAAAGACATGAAAATACCCACATCAGCTCATATTTCATGGAATTTGGCAACCCCACATCAGAAATGTTGGGGAACCATCTGGCTAAGTCTTGAAAGTAGGAAGGAGAAACCTAATTCAAAGTGGAGTAAAGGTGATAATCTTCCCTAGGAAGGAGGGAATTGCCAGATTAAACAAAGATAATTGAGCCTGATTAGTTAATTATAAAAATATAACCAAAATAAAACTAGTGTATTTGTAGTGAATAAAAGAACAAGGTGTGTTAAAATGAAGAATAATACTTTCCTGGGCAAGAAAAAATTAATTCTTAGAGGTAGGAGATCAAGGAAAAATTTGTAAGGTCTCTGATCATTTTTCTAATATTAAAAAATACTGGAGACTAATTATGCTTACACTGAATGAAAATTATCATCATATAGTCTATTATTTATCATACAGATTAATGGAAGATGTTAGAAGATAGAATTTAGTTAAATAGATCTAACATTACAAAAACACAAAATTTCTAAAACCTTTACATTCCTAGGAGAAGTGTTTTCCATTGGTGAGTGTCAATGTCTTTCTTTCCTTTCTGGGGTGTAGTCCCAGAGTCAACATATCTTCACACAGACTCACGCACAGCAGACGGAGCGTGGAAGCCATTTCACAGATCCCGTCACTTCCCAGAGTAATCACAGTACAGAGACCCGACTACAGAGAAGACGCTGGTTTCTTCTGATTTGTAAATATGAACAAAAAGGAGCTTCCATAGCTTCCTTGAAAACCCTTGTCAGTTCACCAAAAGATGTTGATTTTCAGCCCACATTTTAGGTTTTTAGGTACTGCAATGCTCGTAATCCGTCGGCAAGATTTTACTGTGAATTGCGGTCACAGGCTATTAGCTGCCCCTGAGAGGAGGCTTCAGAGCCTGTGATCGTGTAATCTACTCAGTCTTGTATTTGGAGATATGGTTTTGTTTTAGAATCTAGTCTTCTATGTTTGCTGTTTTTAAACAGGGTACTCTGTCTAGCCACATAAGGTAGGTCGCATTTACAATAGTGAGGCCTGTTCTGAAGCAGAGCTGTTGGGTGAAGAATTAACTACTGCCTTTTTCTTCTGGATCCCACCTTCTCTGTGAGAGTTCTTACTGGCACGGAGATTTTCCTCACTTTTACTGAGCTCAAAAATCAAAAAGATTTTTCTTTTCTGCATAAGAAAAATCTTCCCTAGGAGAAATATACTCATTATCTACCTCATACACACAAAAATAGACTTCCCACTTTAACTTCCCATGTACCCACAGAGTAATCCACATTTAAAATGAATTATTTTCACAAATTGAAAAATGGAAGAAAACAGACTTTTAAGAGGTCAAGCTTTCTACTCTGTGTTTTTTCAAAAAATTACATTTTTTAACTATGCGATAGTATATTTTGATTCCAAAAATTTAAGTTATGGTAGAGCTATTTGGGACTCTAAAATGTGTATGCTTTTCTGCTGCTTTCAAAGCAGAAGTTAATCAAAAGGCTATCAGAACTTAGAATATCACCTTGAAACCCACTGTAAGAATTATTTTTATTATACAGAGATCAGTCTTATAGAATGTATGTGGTTTTACAGCCTTTAAAGTCTATGATTCAAATTATTGTTTCTCATTAGGTCTCATACTTCAGTGTCTTCTAAGAAACATGGATGGATGATTTGACTGCACACATATAAGATTGTTATTCATGTTCCTATCCTCTTCTAATCAAGTTTTTACAAATGGAGCAAAGCAGCAACAGTGCCATCAGGAAAAACATGCCATAAATCTTAATATCGGATACATTATGTGTTATTTTATAATCCAGTAGTTAATCTTGGTAAAATAAAATTTCTGAAAAACAAATAAGACCTCCAAATGTTCTCTTTTGAATAATTCTTTTATATATCCTTGAAGATTTGAATAAAAAAACATAAAGCTTTGGGCACATGTTAGAGGACAACTGAAATGCGATCAGTAATTGAAGCCTATAAAACTACAGGAAATGAAATGTTTAAAGTTTTAAAATATTTATTAATAGAACAATGCACACTTAAAAGTATGTTTCTATTAATCTATTTTGCAAAAGATAGTAATTTTCCTAACCCAGACATTTCCACAGCAAAGTAATGTTTTATGAAACCACGAAGTGAGCTAACAAATATTTTCTATACCAAGAAGTTTATAAAAATATTCCCTTTGAAGCAGCCCATAGAGAAAACATGTGATATTTTGTAGGATCATGGATGAAATGAGAGTTAAATTCGACTTGAAACATGAAAGCATTGCCGTCAACATACCTTGTCCTTGGGTCACTCCGTAAAACTCCGCTGCTATCCTCGCCGCCTCTTTGCGGTTGCCCTTGACAATGTAGAAATGACTGAGGATGGCCAGGCTGATTTTCACAAACAGCTTGAAACAGAACAGCGAAAGTATCGTGAAGTAGACATTGGATAACTGTTGAGCAAATGGTCGGCTTTCTTCTAACACCGACATGGCTGCACAGGAATCTGCCGCGGCGGCAGTGAGAGCCAAGTCCCCAAATGTGCCTGGCTCTCGTCCGGGATGCTCCTGAACAGCTGGTCCTGCAAAAAGAAAGTATCAGCTGGTAACGATGCCTCCAGCTCCAAATATTTATACTGCCCATGCAAGCTCTCTGCAGGCTCCAATTGGTCTGAGCGTGTTCCTGGGAGGCAACCGCATGCAACACGTGGCCCATTGCAAGACTCCTGACTTTCCATTCTCAAAATAAACAGACGCTCTACCTCTCTGCTCTGAATTCCAAAATCCGGGTATTGAAGTTTATATACAGGTTGTTTCCTTTAAAAAAAAGTTTTAGTATGCAATTGGCACAAATTGAAGACTTTGTGTGTGGGTTTCCAGTTGCTAATGTAAATGATTTTCAAAACAGCAAGGAAAACTAAGCCCATCAATTCAAGCCTTTAAAATGGTCCTATTTGTAGATCATGAACTAAATCCTCAAACAGTCCATGACTGGATGATCCAAACGACTCACCAAATTAGCCAATTATGTAGCTTTGACTGTTGTCAGAAAAAAAAAATTGTATGTGGATTGAGTGGAAGGCCATAGAATAAAAGCTTTTGTCTGTTCATTCATCCAGTGAAATTTTTTTTTAGGTTTTATTTATTTTATTTTATTTGGGAGAGGGGAAGGGAAAGAGAAAGAGAAAGAGGACAAAAATGTTGATGTGCAAAAGAAACATCCACCAGTTGCCTCTTGCATGCCCCCAACTGGGAACCTGGCCAGTAACCCAGGACTGGGAATCGACCAGCGGCCTTTCTGTTTACAGGCTGGCGCTCAATCCACTGGGCCACACCAGTCAGGGCTCCAGTGAAAACTTTAAAAAAATATCTACTATGTGTCTAACATTTTGCTGAGAAAAATATAATATCCTTGCCATGAGGATCTCATAGTCTAAAGGAAGAAAGAGACAAGAAGACATCAGACAAATCCAGGTGAGGACAGGGTATGGTGGGAGCACAAAGAGGAAGAGTCTAATCCTGGTAGAGGAAAGTCAGAGAAGGCTTCCTGGAGGAGGTGGCATCTATAGAGAAATACCAAGTAAACACAAGTGTTTCATTTAGACTGCCCCAAACCAAGCAAAACAATGTACTTTTTGGCCTATAATTTTTATTAACCTTAATCTGATGTATGAAATGAAATGCAAATTCATTTTATGAATGAAATGCAAATGTTTATAAGGGCATATTTTAAAAAGAGAAATAGAGTAAACCATTAAGAACAATAATAAAAAGTGACAATATTTTGTACATAAGTCAAAAATAATATGACACAATATAAAATGGCATAGTATACAGAGAGTTAATTTATACATTTATGTGACCAAGTTTGGGGCCTGTTAATTGTTGTATTGTTTCCCAATTCTTCTGAGAAGCCCCAGATTAACAAATAATAATAAAAAAAGACATAAGAAAATAGAAATGGTTCCTCTTGAAATCAAGAAGCATATTAACGATTGGTCAGTTTGGTAAGTGATGGGTGCTTATCTGCCTTAGTGTATGCTTTTGAAGTAGACTGATGTACATAAAACATTCCTAAGGCAAAGGAAGCATTGCTGCAAAACGAGTATGTCAAATAATGCAGGCTTCTTCTTCCCTCAGTGACTGAGTGGCACCCAGAAAAATTAATCAGGTCAATATGTTAGAAGGAAACCACTGAGCTCTTCATAAAAATGGCCCCTGGGATTCTTACAGGCAGAGGACTAGGCTCAGTGGCCACTAGTGGACCCAGTAGCCATTTCTCCTGTGTTTTGTGAGTCAATGAAAATGACTTCAAAGACTGAAGATAAAGCCACTAAATGTTCCTCTGGCAGCTGTGGTGCGAGTGTGCCAACTAGGCTTCCCTTGGCGGGCGGCGGTGACTGCACGCGCAGAGGCCGGGCCTGGACAGCTGGCCATCACAATGCTCTGAGTCACCACACTCACTCACTTCCACTTTCCCCGTTTTGCCATTACCCACAATCCCGCCCACGACCCGTCTAACATTTCACCTCCTCCCCTTACCGGTAAGCGCTATTATGGGAACCTCCCCACTGTTTCCTTGGGGGCCTGAACTCTTTGGGGCTGAGGAACACTTTGCATTCAATGAGGCAGCTATCGCTGGGCATTACATTTAAATCCCTATAATTTTACTACTAGAAAAATACTACAATATTTAGGATTTTATGCCAGGATGTCAGGTTGTATTTTAATGAGTTCATATATCCCCACCTCTATTTTCTGTGTTGGTATATACATTCCTTTGGCATATGTTACCATCTCTCATTCTTTTAATCAATAAAAGTTAAAACTAAATAACTCAGTCAGTGAACTCATCAAATATAAACTAGATGCTGTATTTTTCATACTACAGACCCCTCCAAATAACACCATAAATTATTAATATTTAAAAACCCACCTGAAACACAATGTGCCCCTATTTTCTCAGCATGAACATTTTCTTAAAAGTAAAATATTGATTAGTGATTTCAGTTATTTAGTGAGATAACACTTTCATAATTTCCATTGTTGAGAGGATGTGGAGGAGGGATTTGGTTGCCAGTATATCACAATGGTTCTAATCTTGTTAGTTTCAATCAATCAGCCAATCAATCAAACAAAAATCGAGGTCAATAATTGTGTTCCTGTAAAAACTAGACTTCCAGCCAAGATGGAGGCATAGGTGGACACACTGTGCCTCCTCTCACAACCAAAATTAAGGACAACAAAGATTTGGAAACAAGAAAACAACCAGAACTGATGGAAAATTGAACCGTATGGAATTCCGACAACCATTCATTGAGACCGGTAAGAGGGGCGGAGTTGTGGCAGGAAAAAGTGGAGGTGCGGACCAGGCATACAGGCAGCAGTGGCTGGCAGACCCCAGGTGCACAGGTGGTGGCTAGTGGACCCAGGGCACGGGGTGGCAACTGTGCAGACCCAGTGAGGCCATGCAAGGTGGCTGGCTGACCAGGTGGTCCCACATTCGCGCGCAGATAATCCAGGCGAAGGGGAAGCTGTGGAAGGGACTGGAATCTGAGAGAGAGCAGAGCAAGTGCCATTGTTCCCTCTCGGACCCCATCCCCACATACAGCATCACTACCCAGTGACTGGGCTGCCTTGCCCTGGGGAACACCTAAGGCTCTGCCCCTCACTATGTAACAGCTGCTACCAGACCAAAAAAACAAAACAAAACTAAAAAATGGCTCAAAAGGGAGAACAAATCAAAGCCCCAGAGGCAATTCATCTAAGTGATGAAGAGATAGCCAAGCTATCAGATGCAAAAGTCAAAGCCCTGGTGACCAGGATGCTCACAGAATTGGTTGATTTTGCTCACAAATTAGATGAAAAAATGAAGGCTACAATAAGTGAAATGAAGAAAAATGCACAGGGAACCAATAGAGATGGGAGGAAAACTGGGACTCATATCAATGGAGTGGACCAGAAGGAAGAAAGAAATACCCAAACAGAAAAGAAGGAAGAAATAAGAATTCAGAAAAATGAGGAGAGGCTTAGGAACCTCCAGGACATCTTTGAACGTCCCAACATCCAAATCATAGGGGTACCAGAAGGGGAAGAAGAAGAGCAACAAGTGGAAAACTTATTGGAACAAATAATAAAGGAGAACTTCCCCAATCTGGCAAAGGAAATAGACTACCAGGAAGTCCAGGAAGCTCAGAGAGTCCCAAAGAAGGTGGACCCAAGGAGGAACACACCAAGGCACATCATAATTACATTAGCCAAGATTAAAATGCAGGAGAGAATTCTAGAAGCAGCAAGGGATAAGGGGACAGTGACCTACAAAGGAGTTCCCATCAGACTGTCAGCTGATTTCTCAAAAGAGACCTTATAGGCAAGAAGGGGCTGGAAAGAAGTATTCCAAGTCATGAAAGTCAAGGACCTACATCCAAGATTGCTCTATCCAGCAAAGCTGTCATTTAGAATGGAAGGGAAGATTAAGTACTTCTCAGATAAGGTCAAGTTAAAGGAGTTCATAATCACCAAGCCCTTATTATATGAAATGTTTAAGGGACTTATCTAAGAAAAAGAAGATAAAAAATATGAATAGTAAAAAGACAGCAAACTCACAGGTATTAACAACTACACCTAAAACAAAAGCAAACTAAGCAAACAGCTAGAAAAGTAACAGAAACACAAAAATGGAGATCACATGGAGAGTTAGCAACAGGGGAGTGGGAGGAGGAGAGAGGGGGAAAAGGTACAGAGAATAAGTAGCATTGATGGTGGGTAGAAAATAGGGGGAGGGCAAGAATAGTGTGGGAAATGTATAAGTTAAAGAACTTATGACACATAGACATGAACTAAAGGGGGGAATGTGGATGGAAGGAGGTGTGCAGGGTGGAGGGGAATGATGAGGAAAAATGGGACAACTGTAATAGCATAATCAATAAAATATATTAAAAAATAGTTGTGTTCCCATAATGGGTGGTGTGAGAGAGGTTAAACACACAGGAAGAAAGAAATAATTATTTAGAGTCTGTTGTATGCTACATGGTTCACATACATTTTCTCATTTACTATCCCTGTCTCAGAGGGGTCAATGTTGTTATCTAATTTTAAAGATGAAAGTTGGCTGCAGACAGCTTTAGTGACCTGAAAAACTTCCTTATGAGCAATAGTACTATTTGAGCATAGCTCTGACTCTTAAAATATATGCTCAAAGTTACTGCCCATATTTTCTACTTTGAAGCACTTGCAATCAGAATGAGCAAATCTGATTTATACATAGAGAATGAGACCATAACCCAGACTCACTCACTCACACACACACACACACGCATGCGCATGCACACACACACATTAAGGGGATTAGTCAGATTGTATTTAATCAGGTGAAGCGGACACCAGGCCAGCAGTGTCCGCATCATTATGGATGAATTAAAACATGGACACAGACTACCGAGTCTGGTGGAAGAATAAGGATGACATTGTGGCTTTTCTCTCAAGAGGAGCCAAAGCCCCAGCCTCTGCCATGACAGGCCTTTATTCTAATAATAATCTTACATTCCAAGATGGTTCTCATTCACCAAGCCTCAGTTACCACAAAGGAGCCAATGCCCCTCATTACATCCAGAAGAAGGACATTGGCAAATGAATAGGTAGCCAGTTACACTGGGCCTGCAAGGTACTTGTAGGGTAAAGGGGTTTCAGCAAAGAGGAAGTCTAAAAACAGCCTAAATATATTGCAAATCTGATTACCCACAAAAGAACCTGTCTGTGGGCATGGGTCCTGTGCCTCTCTGAGTGGGAGCTGGGCCCACACCACGCAGAAGGGTCTGCCACAATCAGGGACCTAAGTTAGTCCCTAAATTAGTAGGGCAGGCTACACGTGATGATTCCGTGAGATGGAATCTTGTGTGTTCGAGACTGTGTGTCAGGGAGCTTCCATTCTTGTGGAGCAGCCAAATAATAATAATTTAAAAGATAAATAAAGACTGTGATGAGTGCAATGCAGGAAATTAGTGCAGTGATGTGAAAAGAGTAACAGAGGTGACCCACAATTAGGACACTGAGGGGACACCTTTCAGAGAAAGTGGCAGTTAAGCAGAGACCTAAAGAATGAGAGAACTAGCCACAGGAAGAGCGGCAGGGAGAGGATTCAGGGACAGGACAGAAGGTGCAGGGGGTGGGAGGACCTGACAGAGGACTGTGTGGAGCCTGAGTGAGGGGCGTGCGGCACGAGACGACCTACTGCAAGAGTGGGCAGGAGCATTGGTTTAGGGCATGGAGGGCAGGTGCTGACACCCAGACCCCACCGGGTGGAAGCATTTCTTCCCCCAGCTGGTAGTGCTGCTTGCTGGTGCCCTCCACTGACAGTCATCTTGGGAACTGCTTGTGGCTCTACCTGCTAACCCTCCCGGACACTCGCTCTGTCCCGGAGCTTCTTTTTGATGCATCCAGAGCAGAACGCAGCATGACAATGACCACACAGGATTTTACTCAAAGGTAAATGGAAGGTGATTGAGAGGCATTAATAAGAGCAAGAGAGGACCATTTTAGCAGGTATGCGTAGAATTAAAGAAGGCAGGGGTGGAACCAGAGGGCCAGTGATGATGGCTGGAGCTAGGGTAATGGAGGTAAAAACTGAGAAAAGTGGGTCAGTGCAAGACACATTTAAGGGCAGAATTAATCAAATTTGTCAATTAACTGGATGGTGAACAGAAGGAAGTCATCAAAGAATAACAGCAAAACCATGGCACAGTGAAATGTTCGATGGGACACAGCACAAAACTCAGGGCAGCAGAATCCACTGCCGCTTTCTCCAGCTTGGATACAACGGCATGAAAGAAAGGAGTGAGAAAAGACACCAGTGCTGAGTGTCTTGTGAAATAATTTGGGCTTCATTTTAGAAAATTGGCCCCAAAGAAATATGCAATCAGTATAAAGTTTAAAACACAGCCGCAGATGATTATGAGCCCTATATTCCAGTTCTGTGCATTACACAGCATTTATCTAATAAATTATGGCCAACTAGCTGCCATGTGGCACTTTGTCACTAAGCTGGGACTAAACACTAAACCGAATTACCAGATAGGGAGAATACATTCTTCATGTTCATTGTAATGAACCAGCACAGCCTTAGAGGACAATAATGGCTTGATATTCCAGAAAATGGAAAAGTCTAAGATACACAATGTCATTTTTTAAATAGGCATTACACAAGGTCAGCCTTTGTGAAAGGCTGGAATAAAAGAAATTAAATGACACAGAATTGTTGAGAGGGTGCCTGATCTGACCTCAGACCAGAGCTGCTTCTACGGTGACCTAGAAGGTCCTACTGCTGCCGGTGACCACACTGCCTCTGCTATGGTTCTGGAGGCTGCTTCACTGGCCCTCAAACTCAGAGACACCCATACCTGCAAACATGAATGTCAGGTCCAGTTTTCTCATGCAGCCAATCAACTCAAAGTTTCACTAGCCCATATCTAATTGGTGAAATCTAAGTCACATGTCTGTACCCTGGCAGCAAGGAGTTCTGGGAAATGTAGTTTTCTAAGTGCTGCACTGAGGCGGCAGCATGCATAATATGGGAACTTATCGCCATATGGAGAAAGCACTGAAAACTTGACTTGGGGTGGTGAACACTCAATCCAATGGACCAATGATGTGTTGTGGAACTATGTACCTGAAACCTGTGTAATTTTGTTAACCAGTGTCACCCCGACAAAGTCAATAAAAAAGAAAAAGGATATTTAGGTAGACATAAATGACAGATGCCCACTGTAATTAACATTCCAAAATCTTCACTGAAGCGCAATTGATTCCATTATCAATGACCTCAGTTAGTCACTGAACAGTGAACACTGAAGTAATAAACAAAGTTAGGAACCAAAGGCTTGTGGATGCTTGATTTAAAATGTTCCCTATGAATAATGATTACATGGGAATCTGCACTAGTACCTCCAGGGATGGATCAGCTGTTAACCTGCTTTTTGGTAAAGTCAGATATTAAAAAGACCCTCTTCATTCAGTAAAACTCTGATGGATTATTTGAGCTCATTGGAGAGGGTGGCTGCTAAGAGATGTGTTCCTAGCGTGTTAGATCTACACAGGACAGGCAGTCTAATGAAGAGCTTTGTTTCTAATTCCACGAGGTCTTCAAACAGTTTACTACTCACTGAGTCAGGCACAGTGAGGATTCTTCTCCTGCGCTGTGTCCAGCATGCTAGCATTAGGGTTGTCTGTCTTCTTTGCCTCTGAAATTCACCTCCCTGCACGTGAATTTTCAGGGGGCCACCTGCCATGAGTCATTCTTGCATCTTCCAAAGCAGCTTTAGGGAAGCTGGCCACCACAGTTCCTAGTGGGAGGCTCTATTTGGATCCTTTCAGTAGGAATAGAGAATTTGCCTTGCATTGCTCAACTTTCTTTTCAACAGATCCTCTTCTTTGTTACCAAATATTATGGTTTTAGGTTGCAATGAAACAGATCATGATTGAGTCATCATTAAAGCAAGTCTTCTACAGAGACAAAATCCCACTAGCATAATGAGGATCACATACAAAAAAACCCAAACAAATAAATAAAATAAAAACCACAGTGGAAATATCGAGACAGTGTTTTATGGTCTATTAAACAGATTCCTACTCCTTAATACGGTCAGCTTATCCAAAAAAGTATGTTTTGACCACACTAGTAATATCCTATTATATTTAGGAATAATAATTCTATTAACTTACACATACATACACACATATTTATATATATGGTTTGGATATAAATATATATAGTATTATTTCTAAATAATTTTAAAATACATTATCTTATTTCATTCTTACATAATGCATTGTCTGCACAAAAGTATTGTGTGGGCTGAATGCAGACTACAAATAAAAACCCTCCCTCCCTCCCTTTCCACACAGGGTAAGGCCATGTGAGGAGACAGCAAGAAGGCACCATCTATAATAAGCCAAGAAGGGAGGTCTCCCCATAAACCAATCTTGATGGCACCTTGGCCTTGGCCTTCCAGCCTCCAGAACTGGGAGAAAATACATTTGCTGTTTAAGCTCCCCACCTCCCCAGTCCATGGTATTTTGTTATTGCGGCCCTAGAGGACTAATACAGCCCCTAGGAGGAAACAGCGTTAATAGCTCCATCTTACAAATAAGGAAAGAGGCCCGGGAGAGGTGTAATAATTTGCCCAAGGTCAAAAAGCAGACAGCAGCATAATTTCCAGCAGACTCGGTGGCTGTAAGATCAGTCAAAATACATTAGGGAAGGTTTGAAAAGAAGTGCAAAAGCAAGAATATTTCCAACGCAGAGGTCCAGTTTGTTAACAACGCGGCAGGAGGTTTGCTTGTACAAAAGTTACGTTGCTGGGTTAGAGATGCAGAGAGAAGCAGCCTTGTAGGGACTTTGCGTGGCTCAGGAGAGGCAAAAATGAGTTTTTATATGTTCTTGGAGGCCAGATGACCTTGGGAGCCAATTCAGGAAGAATTTTCGAGCTGGGCCTAGAACACGAGTTGAAGCAGCTGGGAAATCAGCTTCGAGGTGGCAGGAAAAGCCTGCCATCCACACGGGGTGTGCTTGTGGCTTAATCTCAGAATTTATTGCCCCCACCAGGGAGTGCAGTTTCCGATGTAAAAGGCAATATGATTATCATTTTTCCAGTGCAGCACCGTGCAAGTGGGACAGGTCTGGGAAACAGAGGAACAGCTCCGTGAAAAGGTCCTCTGAGACCTGGACACAGTCTCCCACATCCCTCACCTCCACACCAACTTCCTTTCAGCCCTTTGCACACAGAAACCCCACATACCCTTCCATCCTGTCCTGGGCAGCCCTTCCCTCTTTGCCTATCGTGGTCACCATGGGTTCGTGACTCAGCAACGTTCCCCCCCCCTTCTTCCTCTGCACTGTGACTTTGTCTAGCCCTCCCTCACACATCTCTGCCACTTGGGAGTGGGCTGTCCAGGGCAGGCCAAGGACTGGAGTATCCTCAGCACATGGCTGCCCTGTCTGGGCCACGGCTTACAAAGCGTCAGCTTGGAGCTGCACATGGCAGAAAACACTCCCAATGAGTGGTGTGAACAAAATAAAAGCTTGTTTCTCCTCACTGGAGCGCAGTGGGGAGGAGACAATGGAGGAAGGGCAGAGCTGATGCCATAGTATCCAGCCCTCAGGGACTGCATTGCAGGGTCATTGTCATAGGAGGCTGTGGACACTCAGCCATCATATTCACATTCCAGCAGCAGGGAGGAGGAGGGACACAGAGAGCCATGCCGTCCTCATAAGGATCTGTCTCAGAAATTACACAAACCACCCCCACTGACATGCCACTGCTCTCACACGACCACTCCCAGGTACAAGGAACGCTGAGAAACATAACCCTTACTCCATGAGACAGCAGGTTAGGACTTAGCCTCTAAGCTTCTTTCTCTTTCCCTGTGATGCTGGATGTGAATTAGAATGCAGGGAATTCTAGATACGACCATCTAAGTGAGAGAGAAATGAATTTCTACTTGTTTGAGACCTCTGAGAACCATAAAAAGACCCAGGCTCCCAGCTTACCAAAACATTTTCACGGGATTCCCTAGTGGCCTCCCTAACCACTCAGTCTGTAATCATCGCTCTTAGCAACCTCTTCTCGTCCTTCCCAGCACTTTCTGTGGATTTCCGACCAGCTCCTTCCCTGGGCTGTGAGCCAGGAGCTTTGTGGAGAGGTGTGGGCCTAGTCAATGAAATGGAATGCTCCACATGAAGGTTGGCACGGGGTAGGCTTGTCAATAAATGACAGCTCTCAGGAAAGCGGTGTTGACCAAGAAGCCCCACTGTTCAGAGATTACATCTCCCACAGAGGGAGCTGGGGTCCCTCGACCTACTGGGGCAGGAGGGCAGCCTGGGCATCTCCTCCTCTCCCGGATGCTTTAGGCTTTTGTCATCTACTACTTATGACTTCAGCTACGGCTGCTATCTGGTTTCGAGCTCTGGCACAACCTCCAATTTGAATGTTGGGTCACTTGCAGCTGTCGCTTAGTCTGCAAAGGAACTGGGCAGGGCTGCGGTCAAGACGATGGCACAGCTGTGGGCTCCCTGAGGCGTCACCGGGGTGCCTGGGTGTCCCCACAAACCCTGCAGACCGGACTTCTAACCGCAGATGGTAGTCCTCTTCCCAGCAGCTTATACTCAGACGCAAAGGCCACATTTCTAACCACGTTTTCTTTTTTTCTACTCGTCCCCTGTCCCCTCACTGCCCTGCAGCCCCCACCTTTCTGTCACTCATTAACCCCCGAAATAGAAAATAATTTAAATAATTCACTGAATAGGTTTTTATGTATAGGTAACCTTTAAGTCTTTCACCTTCCACTGTGACATGTTCCAAAGGCTTTTTTCTGTCTCCTATTCTCAGTTGTGTGTGTTTTTTTTTTTAACATTATTGGCCTTAATTTCTGAAGGATATTTACCTCAATGCCCTGTTCTATCTCAATGTGATCATTACGTGAAAGCTTGGGTGGAAAGGATAACCGTGACATTGATAGTTTGTGTCTGTACTGTCAACACATTTGTGTGTGGACAGAACTGACGTTCAGTGACTACGCCACTCGTAGCTCTCATATGCTGAGTGCCCCCTGCTATTCCTGGGGTCACGAGAGGCAGTTTGCATGACGCGAGAACAAAATGCACTTAGCCCGCGGGAAACCATCCACATGACAGGCCTCTCCCTGTTCTAAGGAATGAGTTGGTGGAACGGCGCAGTAATGGGAAATTATTTAAATCTGAAATTTTTTTAAATGATCATTTTCATTTAGGTAGCACTCATCAAATGAATACAGAGCAACTTAAACATTATACACACAAAGAGATTGAAAAGAAATTTAAAGCTGTGATACAGTCCACAGAATTGGAGAGTTGAAAACAACTCATTTTTTTATTTGTGTAAGAGTATTTTTTTTGTTTATAATTTTCCTTCTATTAAAAAAATGTTTTGAGACTTGACCCATTTCTTCACACAATCATGGGCATTTTGTTTTAAAACAGAAGTGAAAATAGGCCTGTAACAGCAGTCCTTACATTCTGCTGAATCTTCCCCCTCTGGTCCTGTTTGCAGCTCCTTATGGCTGTGACACAGGACTCCCCTCCCCCATCTACAGACTCCTCCAGTCAATTCTGTAGCTGTGAGGTCCATCCTGACTGCAGAAAGGAGGATTACTAACAGCATCAATATGCCTGGGCCCTGCTGTTTAGCATATTTAATCAAAGATGCCTAATTGGGACCTGGGAGTATCCTTAGTGACTTCTGAGTAGCCCTGTGGACCCCCAAACTGAATGTTCCCACCTCATTCTCACCCACACCTTAGACAGGACTTCAAGTCTGCCAGGATCTCCACCTCTGAGTTCAGGCAGACTGTCCAGCACAGTACCCGGGGGTCTTGTCTTGAATGCCCACTGATACCCTGTAGCTTCCTGGACACACCTCACTTAATCACCATTTCCCTGGTTGATGCCTGAGTAGTGCCTCTATTAGAAGTTTCCCAACATGGGTTTCTTCTTTTACACTCAGGAAATCAGGCCCAATGAGTACATGCAATATGTTGAGGTTATGTGACTAGAAAACCCAACACTAGAGAAAAAAGTTACCAAGAATTATTTCTGTAAGAATTAATGTAAAAACATCCTAGATCTCCATCACCTACATGTTTTATTACAGCAATTTTCTCCCCATACACTTAAATAATTTTTAAAAGATGTTACATACACAAGAAACAATTCCTTCCTTAAAAACACTGATTGTAGGTTGAGAAGAAGAATTTGAAGTCCACTCTAAGCTGCAGGTGTCCCTGTGTCCACATCTAGACCCAAAGGCCTAGTGAAGAGAGAAAGGGAAGAAAAGCAATCTGTAGAGCGACTAAGGGTCTGCTTTTTCTTGATCATTGTTTGAGAGAAGGCAGAAGACATGATCTATTGTTGCTTTTTCTAGTGATCTTTCCGTCAAGAATCACTGGATGTTTAGGATCACTTGGGATCTCTCCCCGAAAACTTACCACAAAAATTACCAACTGCTTACAGTAACTTAGAGTGAGCCTTGCCTTCTACCAATGAGCAATGTAAATGCAGAGCGATACCTGCCGGGTTCAGGAACAACTCAGACCTCAGACACAGACACCAACCGTTGCTGACTCACAACCGTCCTTGGAAGCCTCTTGGGGACCTGGAGCTTGCCAGCCTTCATGGTAGAACCAGTGAGCATGGCAAGATCATTTTCTTGGCATCTATTACAGATCTTAAGCCAAGTCACAGTCCCTCGCTTCCCCACCTGCTCCTAGAATGTCATATACTTATCACTGACTCCTGCAGCATGCCACACAAGTAAGCCACAGAAGCAGAATTTGTGCTTCAAGAGTTTCAGTTTTACATTCAAATCACCTGACTGTTACTTTGAACTTCCTTGCAACATAAGGATTCAGAGAAGTGTAACAGTGCAAAAAATTTGAACATATTTCAGCATCCAGAAGCTAAAATCTAAAATTCTCATGAACCTTTTTTTTTTTTTTTTTTTGCCTTTCAAATAGACCTTTCAAAGTCAGGATATAAAGAAGTCAGATGTTTCTTCTTTGGTTGCATATGGGTTTTTAACTTCTCAAGCATTCCCAGTAGTTTAAAAAATCTCAGAAAAAAATAGTAATGTGAAGGATTGGTGTTTTCTAACTGTCTATGCCATATATATTGATTGACTTTCCTTTCCAGCTTTACATAAATAAATAAGGAGCAGGAAAGTGGTAAGAAGTGCACACAAAGAACACATTTGGCTGAAATGATAGACTCTGCCTGACAGGGAGGTTGGAGGAGCTGAGGGGGCCGCTAAGAGGCTGGCTCAGCGATGATGAACGGGCCGTGAAAGCACCTCCCATCCAAAGCTGTGCACGTGTGTGTGGGAGCAGAAGACTGTGAAAATCACAACTCAAGGTCAAGAACCTAGTGCGATGTGTCCACATGAGTTAACGTGACAAGCAGGGCCCGAGGCCAGCTTTGGAACAGAGAGGGGAAGGGGAGTTCTCTGAAGGTCAGGTAGAACAAACCCAAGGTAAGGTGCAGGAGGGCAAAACACGGGCATGGTTGGCACCAGAACAAAAGACTGAGTTCATTCACAGTGTAGGATTAAGGATAAAAAAATACTCCTCTTCCACTTGCAGAATAGAAGGGCTAAGTTTCCCTGGGTTTTGGTAGACATCCTTAAGGACATTCTAAATATGAAATTTATGAAATGGGAGAGAGTCCCTGTGTCAGGGGTCTCAAGACCACTGTGGTTCACTGATTCACCAGGACTCAGTATACAGTGATCCAGTCAGTTTATTCTGGGAAAGGATTGCAAAACACAGTCAGCAGAGGGAAAATGCACCTGGGAAGAAGTCGGCGGGGGTTGGGGGAAAGCCAGCTATAGCACCTGAGACTCTTCTCCCAGTGGGGCCTGCAGGACATGCTGACGTCCCCGGCAATGGACTCAGACAGCACGTTCAGTGCTGTCACCCCAGGAAGCATCACAGACCAAGTGCCCAGGGTCTTCACTTTGGGAAGGTTGTGGAGACACCCTCTGCCCAGCGTGGACTGAAATTCCAGACTCCCAGAAAGAAGACAGGTGTGTGGCATAAACCACCCTGTTTCTACAAGTGGTTTAGGGGTAGTGAGCCACTTTTATCGTTTTGGGAGTTTTACATCAGCGCGGGGCGCTGTTTTCCTGATGCCAACCAAGGGTAGACCTTTTAAGCAGCGACTTCTACGGATAGAGGTCTCAGGCCCATTAACTCTTCCACACAGTTGCTTTAGCCACTTCCCCCTTTTATTTCCAGTCTGGACAAGTGGGCTTTGTATGTCAATGGGTATCTAGAAACTTTCCTGTAATTGAGAATGGAAATGAGTAAAAGAAGGTAATCCACCTCAGCAGGAATGGTCTGAACTTCCAGATCTCACTTACCATAGAGCTGTGATGGTCTGAATGTGTTACAACAGGGCACTGGCCTAACTCCAAGTAGCGTGTAATTCCTCGAAGGCTGAAAGCTCTTACCTAGGTCCATTTACAGCTGGGGGTAGCTTCCTTGGGATGAGTGTGCAGAGATACGAAGTTGAACCTGGACTCTGCAGTGACCAGATGTCCACCATGGAATGTTAGAGATAGAATTTCAACAGTGGGTTTCTGGGTGAGTCAGAGGAGGCCAGGAAGAGAGAAGAGTGGATTGGACTCCTCTACTAAGAGAATGCCCAGGTTTTCCTAGCCTCTCGCCCCTTCCTCAAAGGGTGGCTGTCTAGATGCTATGAGCAGCGAAGTAGGATAGTAACTGCCTAAACTATCCAAAGAATCCCAGTAATTTTTGGATGTCTTTGTCCAGGGACTATGGAAGGGCATCCTGTTTTTCATTTCCTTGGCAGGGTGAGCTCTAGATCCTCAGGAATCAGTGGTCTCTGGTACCATTTCAGAGGTCCCTCCCAAGGACATTCAATGAGCTCATCTACCACATGCATGTGGGACAGGCAGCTGTGAACACAGAGGCCACCTTGTCATGCAGGTTAGCCGTCAGGTGCCTACAGGTGGGCTAAAGACAGAGGACTGGAGGCAATGGATGAAATTATGGGGACCTGTAGATGTACCTGCTCCTTAATGTCATCTGCAGCGCCATGACCTTGAGTCACGCCAATCATCTCACATCTGAGCCACAACAACTATCTCTCACCTGGTCAACCAGTTGGCAGTCTCATTCTTCTCTAAGAAATTATTTATTTACCTGGAGCCCACACGGTCTTTACATTCAACTGATCTAAAATTCTCGAAGATTGCTAATGCCTCCCGGAGGATGTTCAAACTTATCAGTCTGGCATCAAGACTTCTACAACTTGTCCTTGGCCTGCATGTCCCATTTAGTTTTGTCCTTTATACCATTTTATCAATTTATACTTTAAATCCTTGTAACTGGTGTATAATACGTATTTTTTCCATAGAAATTTCTTCAAAAATATCATATCATATGGATATCTCAATTCAATCAGATTTTTTTTTTTTTTTTGCATCCACTACGTGCAAGGTTCTTTCCTGGCCACTAAAAGAAATAGAAATATGTATGACCCTCCATGATGGGTGGTATAATTTATAGTCTCCTTCTGAAAAACATTTTCAACTGGAGTCCTGAGTGTGTCAGACCTGTAACATACTCCATTGCAGCAACTTCCCTTGGGAGCTTGGTGCTAACCCTTACACATCCCTCACAAGAATGCATTTGAGTGCAATGTTTATCTCTTTAGGTTTACTTCCCTTTTCTGCCCATTACCGGTCTACAAGGTCTGTCCAGAAAAAAGTCCAGCCATTGTTAATATAAAGAGAATGGTTTGTGTGGCATTGATGCAACCTGGCAGCCAAGGAGAGTGGACTGGAATGCGCATGTGTGAACAACTTCACTGTACTAGTCACTGGGGGCGGTAGATGCCATTGACTGAGCATGTGTACTGTGTGGCCATCACATTCAAAATGACTGAGAAGAGCAATGAATCTGCATCAAATTTTGCATTAAGCTTAAACATTCTTTCACAGAAACTATTTGGATGATCCAAAAGGCTGCAGCTATGGGCAACTGGTGACTGGCAGCTTCATCACAACACACCTACTCATGGATCACATCTTATGCAGAGTTTTTTTGGCAAAACATCAAATCACCCAGGTGACTGCCTCTCTACAGCCCAGATTTGGGGGCCTGTTACTTCTGGGTTTTCCCAAAACTAAAATCACTTTTGAAAGGGAAGAGATTTCAGACCGTCAATGAGATTCAGAAAAATACGATGGGGCAGCTGATGGCGACTGGGAGAACTGTGTGAGGTCCCAAGGTACCTACTTTGAAGGAGACTGTGGCATCATTGTCCTAGGTACAATGTTTCTTGTATCTCATATCTTCTTCAATAAATGTGTCTATTTTTCATATTACATGGCTGGACACCTCCTGGACAGACCTCGTATGTGCACACATGTTTATTTATAGCATTTCCTCATAAAATAAATTATTCCTCTTCCCTCTTCTTAGATGAGTGGTATGAAGAATAATTATTTGCAGGCAAGCAGATGGAAATTTAATCTTTATCCTACGTTCTTCCTACTCTGCAGAAATATAATAAGCATCTTCCCTAGCTGACCACTTCCTACCTGAGTAAGTGCTAACAAAGCACTCCTCTCACTAGTGTCATTAGGTTCTCCGTGGGAACTCTCAGAGGGTAGAAAACATTTAGTGAAAAACTGCTGAACTTTCCTTTGAGGTCTATAGTATTACTTCGGATAAATAACAGCTTTGGTTTCCTTCTGTACAATCTTGGTACTTGATAAGCTAGATTTTGGATCAAAAAGCATTAAGAGAAAAAGAAGAATATTCTATAATGCTAAAGACTACCATTCATAATGAAGAGATAAAAGATACATGAATTTCAAAATGTAACCTTTCAAATTTCATAATGCAAAAAGTACAAAGAGGAGAAAAAACATTAATATGGAGACTTTAATACATTGCTTTCAATCCAGCAAAATCAAGATAATGAAAAATTAATGAAGATATAATGTAGATCTCATAATATAGATCAAACTCTGTGTACCATTAATAGAAAATACATCACCTTTACAAGTGCACACTGAATATTCACAAAAGTGCTATTTTAGGCCACAAAGATCTCAACAATCCAAAGAATAAAAATAATGCAACCAGCATTCTCTGCCTGCATGAAATAAAATCATACATTAATTTAAAACAATCAAAACGAAATAGGTCCTTTCTGCTAGAAATTTAACACACACATGTAAATACCCACACACAATTAAATTAATTCTCAAAGAAGAAACGAAATTTAAAAAACATCAGAAATTTTAGGATACAGACAAAGCAGTTATCACAACAATAAAAATGAAAATATATCAATTAAATATCTAATTCCTAAAACTAGTAAACCAAGGGAAAATGAAATGAAAAATTTTGATAACATTAAAAATTAATAATACAAACAACAGTAAAATTAAGAAATGGAAAAGAGTTCTTTGAAAAAATCAACAAAGAAAAATACTAATAAAAGAAAAAAGGATAAAGCATAAATATATGTAATTAGAATTAACAATAATTAATTGTTAATAATTATTAACAGTTGTTAAGAATTAACAATTATTGTTAACTAGTAAACGTCAAAGTAGAAGACTAGCATCTCATGGGACTATCTAAGCCATATTGTTCAGGCTCTATGTTAAATACCTGACAGACACTGCTTTGTCCTACATCACCACAGATGTGAATGCTTCCTCTTAAGTCTGCAGCACTTGGTAACTTCCTTGGTATTTGCGTTTCAGATCGGTCTTTATTTTATTGACTCTACAAGATATACACTTTGTAAGGGTAGGAAGTGATTAGTATACATCTTTATATCATTTGCAACACAGCAGGTATCCAATAAACAGTTGCTTTATTGAATAAACTGTGGCTGCCTGGAAGATAAAATTTAAGTTTTAAATTCATCTAAGGATCTGTCCATTTTTCACTACTGGGTTCTATTCTAATTTGTCATGGACGGTCCCTTATTAGTGCTGTACTTTCAAACCTACAACTGGCACATAGGCACTCATGTGGCTGTACGAAATTAACTGAAAGATCACAATGCAAAGCAGCAAAGGCTCATCAATGGAAGACAGGAGCTGGCGATCAGGTTCTAGGCCAGGTGTGCTTGACCTCTTTTGCTTTATTAACAAAAATATAAAAATAATAATAATTTAAGCAGATTACTGGACCCTGTGAGTCCTACTTTTATAATTACAAAAATCTTTGGCTGTGAAAGGAGCAAAGGTGTGTGCTGACAGTCTATTTAAAGTCAGAATTGACACAGTCTGAACCTGAAAGCCTCCGAGGGCCATTAAGTATCCATGCCTTGCCAACCTTAAATTCTTATGCATTGTGCGGTACAGCAACCCCACGGCCATTTATCGCCTTTGATCTTAAGAACCCAGCCAGGTCTGTTAGAGGAACTACCAGTTAAATGCATACACTGGAATCGATAGCATCAACCGTTACCGCATGAAACCGCTTCGGCATCCGTTGGGAGGTAGCAGTCACAGGAGCCCACAAGGTCGCACGTGGAAAGTAAACACCGGCAGCTTTAAGGACGCGGCGGCCTCTTCCACCCCCTCCCCCCACCCCCGAAAGGCTTCAGTTCTGGCTTTGACCCATCGGACTGCGGGAAGATCCGGCGTGGGGTAAAATGCTGCTGCCAAACGCGGCACGTGAGGTCACATTCCAGACGACCACGGTTGGCTGGTGGTTTTAAGTGCAAATTAATGAAATACAATCCGTACCAAGGCCAGGGTCCTAGACCACCTGACGGCAGCACCGAAAAGAGAGTGCCTAGGAGCCGGGAGGCGGGGGCGTGGAGGGGTTGGAGTTGCCAGGTTGATCTAGAGCAGAGGAGGCGGGTCTTCGTGGCGAAACACCGCCCCTCCCCTGCTCGTCGCTGATTAGCGGAGGCCGTAGGCCGGAGAAAGGGGCGGGCTCGCGCAAGACCTAGTCTCCGCCTGTCAGCGCGGTCCCACCGCCTGGTGGGTGTGTCCCGGCGGCGGGTGCGCGCGCGCGCTCTCCCGACGGAGGACCGGAAGGGAGGCGGGGCCGCGGCGGCGCGCGGCCCCGGAACGCGCGCAGCGCAGGCGGCGCGGATCGCAGAGAGCCGATCCGCGACCGGAACGGGGTCCCGGGTGTGCGTGTGGAAGAGGGCTCGGGGGACTCGGCCACGATGAACACGGTGCTGTCGCGGGCGAACTCCCTGTTCGCCTTCTCGCTGAGCGTGATGGCGGCGCTCACGTTCGGCTGTTTCATCACCACCGCCTTCAAAGACAGGAGCGTCCCGGTGCGGCTGCATGTCTCGCGGATCATGCTGTGAGTGCGGCCGAGGCCCGACCGGCTGAGTTAGGCGGCTGGTCCGGGCCGGGGCGGGGTAGGGCGGGGCGGAGGCTGGGCCGCCGTGGGTCCTTGTTCCGGGCGGCCTCCGTCCCCCCAGGGCACACGCGCGGGGGGAAACTCGCCGGCCTCCTCTCCAACTCCCACCCTTCCGCCACCAATTCCCGGGCTTGCTCTTAAATTTTAATTTTGAGTGTTCCTCGGGTCAGTGCCTCCGCTTCCTTCCTGTTCCTCACTTCCCTCCGCCCACGCCCGGCCAATGAGGGAGCTACACAACAGCGCGCCGCGCCGCCGCCCCCCGCCGGGCCCCTCCACAGCGCCGGGTCCCCAGCCCCGCTGAGTCCCCCGCGCCCCGAGCTCCGCGTCGCAGCTGTGCGGGGCCCCGGCACCCAGATTTCGCCCTCTTTGACATTCCCCCCGCGGCGCCTGTCTTGGCTGCTCGGTGGCTTGAATTCCTGGAGCCGCTTTGAAGTTGGCGAGGGCGGTGCGGGTGCTTGGAGAGGAGCCGGCATCTGAGCTCTCTGGTGCGGTTTGGCTTTTATTTGTTAAGAGCCAACCGCTTGAATAAATCTGCGAAAATGCCAAAAATAGAACTTTGGAATGACGTGGGCATTTCGCCCTTGCCTTTTTCTTTTCTTGATTATTTTATTCTCTAGCACTTTTTTCTTGGATACCTAGAGGTTACCCCCACCCTCTGGTTCTTCTACCTTTCTTGTCTGTTCCACCTTCTAACAACTTCTTTCGTCAACCTTAGTTTTCGTTATTTGTCAGAATCTCCATCACGCCGGTCATCTTAACTGTTACCGCAATCACCACTACCCCGCCCTGCCATCCTGCTTATTCTTTCTTTTTTTCTTTTTCTCTGGTGATATTTGTTAGATAACTGTATCTTAGGCTCAAAAATCAGACCCTGGGTGGAAGTGAGCCTTGCCCCTGCCAACTCTGGGGGTTTTGAAGAGCTTGGTGCATAGTAAACGCGAACAGCTGTTAGCTTTTGTTAATTTTGGGCCAGTTTCTTACTCTTCTGGGCCTTAATTTCCTTCTCTCTAAAATGGAAGTGCACCCAACTTGGCCATTTTGAGATAACTGTGAAAACACGTAGTGGCCATGACACAGACACACAGTAGGCATTCAGTGAATAGCAATTGTCATTTTTTTCTGGTTTTCCCCAGCTGCCCCTTAGAATGGGCACTTTCTTGCACCCATTCTACCCAGGCGCATGACATCAAGCGTTGACATTTCTTTTGAGCAGTTTTTATCTCCCCCTGGGCTTTGTTAGGGACTCTTTTGAGGTACATGAAAATAGCTGAAGACCGACTTTGATATTGAATTTGAAAGTTTGTCCTGATTTCACAGTTACAGGCTTCTCTGGGTTTCACATGCTTCCTTGTGGAATTGCTGTTTCCCCTGCGCCTACAGCTATATCCTGTCCATCACTTTGTCTAAGGAATTGTGTGGGTTTTGTATGCTGATGTGCTTGCATGATGGTAAAGCTTTTATCTTTACTTCTAGAAAAAACGTAGAAGACTTCACTGGACCCAGAGAAAGAAGTGATCTGGGATTCATAAACTTTGATGTGACGGCAGATATCCTTTAAGAAACGATTTCATTGCTGCTCTATGGTTTTGTAATGATACACATCTTGTAGGGGGGCAGTTTGACTATCAACCAAGCCTTGGAAATTTCTAGGCCTATGTTTTCATCAGTTAAATCATATTAATACCTCCTTGTTCACATCTGGAGGAAACTTATTTGGAGATTCAGCACTTACCGTGAGAAGATACTCTAAATTCTTCACAGAAACGTTACGTAAATCAAAAGCTTCAGGAGAGTTTGAGTCTGTATTTTGGAAAAAGAGAATTAGATCATTTGGATTAAAGAAGGAAGGATGTTACTAGTGTTCATCCAACCTAGATGGAGTATTTCTTGTACAATCTCAAAGTATATTTTCATGTTTCATGACAGAAACATGTTTAAAGATTGAATTGCATCTGTTATGGTTTTGAAGGTCATTATCACAATGGCTGTTGGTAAGTCATATTAAAAAATAGGTATAATTTTGATTAATTTACAAAGAGAATAGTAATTATCTACCCTTTAAACGCCAAAGTCACTTTTTGAAAAGTCAGGTGCCTGTACTTGTATAGAAGGATTTCTGGCACCAAAAATTAACAAGTCACACGCAACCTTATGCAGTGTGACCAATGAGATGCATCTCTATTATATGACCTGTGTATTTATGGTTCAAGGCAGGGCATTTACACCGGATGGCTATTGTGTTGGCTGTTGACATTTTTTAATTTGACGCTCTAAGGGAAGAGAGGTCAGTGTTCTGACTAAATAGTCAGGAATTGCATGTTTTTAAAATTCTTGCGGCACACGGGTTGAAAATTGTGGTTTGGACAATTACAGTGAAATCGCCTCGTATCTCAGCTGCTGGGTATGTGCTGGGTCTCACCCAGTTCAGTCCAGTTTTCTTAAGGCTGCTGTTAAAGCTTGAACTCGCACCTGCTCTTAGAACTATACAGAAAGAAAAAAAGAGCTATTTTAGACTTCTTAATTCTGAAATAGTGACTCTTAGGAGATGCACGTGGATGTGTTGCTGTCAGTATGTAAACACATATAACAAATAACTTATCCATTTACATGTAATGCTTGGTAAAATCCAAACATTGACTCAAATCATTTCTTAGTGACACCAGTCTTGTAATTAATTCTGCTGATTTTTTTTCTTCTTACGTTAGTAAACTGATGAAACAAAATTGGTGTCCAGCTGTGTATTCTACCAAAGCATCTCATGGACTGAGAGCTTTCGACCTCTGCTGGCATGTGTCCAAAGGCAACACAAACAATGTCTTATACTTGGTTCAGTCACTTAAGCCTAGTTTACATTTGCATATCATTACATTTAAATTGTGGTGATTGGTTACTTTGGAACTTTAGTGGGATCCTGTGTGCTTGAAATATTAAATCTTCTTAATCTTTTACATATTTTTATTACTGGCTCAGTATGTTTCTGGGTCACCTCTTTTTTTTTTTCCTTTTTTTTCTATTTTGGTTAATAATGCTGTGAACACTTAAGAATAAGTAAGATCTATTTTATATTCCTTAATTTGTTTACATCTAGAGAATATATTTGATTGGAATGTTAAGCAGTTGTTTCTTTATTTATCAGCAGAATATTCAACAAAAAATAATGTAAGTATATATAAAGAGAAGTATTTTAGTAGATATGTAAAACCTTGTTCTTTGTGAAAAAATACAAATTTTAAGGATTCAAAATGTCTTATCTGAGTAGTTAGTAAAAATCACAAGCCTACGGGGAGGTAGACCTACTAAGAAAACACTGCCTCCTTTGGTTGCCTCTGCCTTTTTTCCCTGTCTGTTTCTGTAGCCCTGTAGCCGTGCCGTCTCTAGAATGGGCCGCATGTAAGGTAACCCACAGGTGTCTGAGGAAAATGAGCTAGTACTTCTTGTCTGAGGGATCCAAGCTGAGTTGCAGTTTTTCAGTTTGTTTACCTTTTTACATGACGCCAGGTTGCTGTGGCACTTCCGCCTCCTCACTTGCTGTCCTGGACACAGCACATCCGTTTGTGTGCTTCTCAATGGAAACTACAGAGGGAAAGACAGACCTTAGGCTTTACTCATGTGCGGTAGGGACGGACATTAATTCTCAGACCCTACGTGGTGGGGGGCAGAGTGGTTACCTCCTTTCTAAAACATGCACATACTGTGGAGGAGGTGGAGCAATTCTGTAGGGCAAGAGGTTGAACGGGCTATGTATCTCTCTCTATTCATTCCTTCCCATTGAGCTTTGTGCAAAAATTTTGCAGTATATACCCAATTAAGTCATATTACTACAAATATTGTCCAATTTTAAATAAACTCATCCTCACAAGATGAAAAAGAGAAAAAGATTCCTGCAAAGAAATCATAGATTGAAGATGATGCTAATGGCCCGATCTAAGCACAGGGGAGCCGCAGGAACATGGCAGAGCTGGTACCTGGTCCTCTTCCGAGCTGCTCGGCTCCATTAAAGGATTAAAAAAAGAAAACCTAGACAGATCTAATACAAAGTTGGCTGAGAAAATTCACCATTAGTTAAGAAGACTGAAATGCACATTTACATTTACTATCAACAATGGTATTCTTGAAGGTTAATAGCAGTGTGTATTATGTACGTAATTTGTAAGTAAAGGTGCATATTTGGGGGTTTGTGTTCAAAATAATATGTGACTGAAAACCTTTGAAGATCACTCCTTGTGGTAAAATCAGGAAGGGTGTTGCTGACCTTTGGGTGCAGAAGGAAATGGGAAGTAGCTTTGCCACCCACCTTAGGAGTTTTTGAGTTGAAATATTCTCTCCACAGCTATACTCAGAAAGATAGCCAGCAAGACATTTGAGTCAATAAAATTTGTAATCTGTGTTTATAACTCTTGTTACCCAGATATGTAATCAAAAACTGTACAGGTAATTTTTGAATCATCTCTCAGGTCACTTTATAATCCAGGTAAACATTTATAGATACCGTATTTTGCCAGGTGCAATGCGTTGCCATGTATAACGCTCACCCATGTTTTTGGCCCAAACTTTCAGGAAAACAAAAATCTTTCATTTTAATTTTTTAATCCAATTTTTTATTTATTTAGAAACAAAACTGATTATCATATTCCAGGGTATTATTTTGCATACGGACAGTATTACTGCTTTCTGGAGTTATTACTTTTAACATGTATGCATAAATAAAAGAATTAAAAATATATAGATACCAAATTAGTACTACCCATGGACAATGTGCATTCTTATTTTTCTCTCAAAAATTTGGGCAAAAAAGTGCACATTATACATGGCAAAATATGATATGTAATATACTACATGTGCGTATAACATGTGGTTTGAGCTGTTGTGATCGTCTAATGAAACTGCCTACACAATTAATAAATATCTGTCTTGAGAATGTTTCTCTGTTTTGGAGTTGTATGGGATTTATCAATATGAGGACTTAAGATAGTCTTTTTAATCATAAGTTCATCAGAAGTTTTATAATTAGAAGCTATTAAACTATTAGGTTAAAATACATTAAAACGCTATTATTTTGTGGTAGAAATGTATTAGTCCAGTCTGATTTTCAGCTTTGGTTATGGCTAGAATAGGGGTAGAGATACTTATGTAGAATATTGCTGAAACAGAAATCTTAGGTCATAAAAGTAGAAAGTGACTGATTCTAACCAGCGAGTTAAAATACAAAGGGGAAACCTGTGGCATTCAAATAAGCATCTGTGTTTGTCTTACCCAGGTTAGCCTCACGTCTGCCATCAGCACAGACTGGAGGGAATTCGTAGTTCAAAATGAGTCCGCCTCTGTATTTCATTTGCTGTGTGTTCATTTTCAAGAGATGACAAATTAGCCAACTTTATCTGCTGATTTTTTTTTTTTTTTTAGTTCAACGTAATTTTCAGCACTTTGGTCAGTTCATTGTACAGTACGTTTATTTTGAGCATATCTTTTATGCCAGATATTTTGTCAGACCCTGGGATTATTGGGTTGAATAAGTTTTGCTCTTGAGAATCTACAAAGTATTAAAACAGGAAAAGCTGTTCTGAGGATAAGAGTAACAATTGGAGCTACATAATATTCTACAAGCCTCAAAGAAACCATCCAAATAAATATGTCATTTTCCTGGTGACAAATATACCTAAATTATATTCATAATTCTGGTTTGCCCCAGCCTGACAAGTAAGTTAATACAGGTTGGAATTGGACAGATTATTGCTTTGGTGAATGAATACACAGAAAAGGGCATTTTACTTCGCCATGTTCTCAATTCTGTGTTCCTCCCTTGTGCTGTTTCTGTTCAGTGTTAGAAAGAGTCTGTAAGGTGCTGGTTTGAACTGTCTTGTGGAAATACCTGTTCCACGTTTCTTCCCAGGCACGCTGAGCGATTGGCCTCACAGGCTAATGGACGGTAGCTTAGGAAGAATGCAGTTCTTGGGGTTTACTGGTAACCACAAATGTGTTTTCTCTCCATTTTATGTCCCTAATTTCCCAAACAATTTGTTTATCATATGTCAGAATAGTAGCTTAAAAGAGGTGTCTGACTTCTCGAAACTTGCCATAATAAAACAGCGATGTGCCTGTATTTTATTTTAGTGTAAAGAAAATATATTAAAAGGCTTCTTTTCTTTAGAGATTCCATGGTAATTTAAAAACCTTGTCACGAGGTAATCGGGGAGCAGTGACCTGTGTTCACAGCGTGATGGCACTGTGTCCCTGCCTCTGTGCAGGGTCCATTCTGGGTTGGAGAGTCTCGGAAATTTATAGAAAATGAGATTTGAGAATCTTCCCTTTTCGGGGAGTTGAGTTCCTTCTGCCTCTCCACGGGCCTCACCCTGGAGCACATGCAGGTCTAAAACCTTGTAGACAGCTTTGAGGACCCTAAGTAATAAGGTTGCCTTAGCAGAAGGAATGATAACCTTTAGAGAAATATCATTTCTCCAAGAAAAGTCTGCTCCCCCTTTCTTATATCTATTCAGTTGTTACCATTTTGTGTGCTTGAAGATTTTAATCGTCCCCCCTAAGTTGGGTTCATTGATAATAAACTGTTTACTTACCAACACTTTTAATTTGAAGTGACAAAGATGCTCTTTCTGATGAGTTTTTCTAATTCATTTTCATTCTGATGTAGGCGCTGAACCAAGTTGTCCTTTGGGACAAAATTGTTCTGAGAGGTGATAATCCGAAGCTGCTATTGAAAGATATGAAAACAAAATACTTTTTCTTTGATGATGGAAATGGTCTCAAGTGAGCAATTCTTTATCGTTTGTTTAGTTTAATGATAATATGAAAGAATGGGGGAGGAAGGTTTCTTTTTAAAGAAATTGAGTAGAGGGTAAAAAGAGGCAGGCTGAGAGAGGAGCCCAGCGTTTACGCACCTCTGACCTGGAGCATGGTGGCGTGGAAGCTTGGCCGCACAGGCTGAGGCGGAGGTCCATGCTCAGTCCCTGCTGCGCGGGGACTGCCCTGGCTCTACTCTGCCCAGGGTCTGCCTGAGCTGCTGCACTGGTGCAGTGGGTGCAGGCTCCTGTTAGGGTGGAGGGGGAGGATGTGGTATGCTGGCCCAGGATCCTGAGGTTCCCAGTTCTGGTTCTCTTCTCTGAGCCTCAGTTTCCTTCTTACACAACATGAAGGAACTATAATAAGTGACCTTGTGAGTCATGCTTAGTTTTTCCATTCTGAAAGGTTGGTACAGGTTTACCTGTCTAGATGACGGTGGCATGGGGGTTGGAAGCATGGTCTTCTGGTCTCCCACCCAAGTCTGTTTTTATTCTCCATGTTTTACTCCTTGAAGCTCTTGGCTGGTAGCGCTCGGAACCGAGTGAGTTTAGGTGGGTCAGTATGGGGTGTCCACAGACACAGGGGCTTGAGAAAACTTCTGTTTGCAGATTAGGATTCCAGTTAGGAAGAGCTGGTCATCAGTAAATCTCTTGGACACCCAGCACTTGAATTAAAATGTTTTTATTGAACCACAGACGTCTCTGCTGACACCTGCTCGCTGTCTCTTCTCCAGGGGGAACCGGAACGTCACTCTGACCCTGTCGTGGAACGTCGTGCCGAACGCTGGGATTCTACCTCTCGTGACGGGATCGGGACACGTCTCTGTTCCATTTCCAGATACATATGAAATAATGAAGAATTATTAAATTATTCTGAATTTGAAACAGCATATTTTTATACTTAATGAATCGTATCTCATTTATGTCCTCCTTTGAATCTCATTTGTTTTTGGTTGTTAATTTTTTTATAAGAACTGACATCAAAAGGCATATTAGAAGGGAAAGGTTAATGTGCTACTTAACCTTAATTCTACCATCAAAACCAGAAGAGAAGGCCATCAGTGGAGTATGATAAGAATAAGAAAACTACATGATGGGGTCTGTAAAAAATTTGTATTCGAAGTGTTCCCTGATTTCCAGGGTTCTTAAATGGACTAGAACGTGAGCAGGGACGGCGTCTGACATCATCAGGGGCTGGCGGAGTCAGGACGACTCCGCGCGGTGTTTTGCATTCACGCAGACCCACGCGGGACGTGATTCGGGAGTAGACACGCTTTGATCTCATTTAGGGTATGTCTGATTACTGGACACATTGATGTGGGTATTTGTGGGAAGCCTGGTATGCAAAGTAGCCAAAAGTGACAGAATTGCATTCCATTTATCTTAGGAAGGCCCCTAATGCTTGTTTTTCTTACAGGTGACTAGCCACTTTCTCCACTTAGACTAAATACCTCTTTATATGCAGTAAATCACTCTAGCTCAGTCTAAAGTCTCTTAAGTCAACCGTTTGCCTCTCATGCTTTCCCCAAAAGCATCCCTTTGTGTGGTTTCTTTAGTGGTTTAACATCTCCACTGGGAGTTAAAAAGTGTGCATGGTTTCCCCTCTGAGTAAGGTCTGTTCTTGCAAGCATGCCTAGTGCCACTCTGGTAATCATTCTCCATTTCTGCAGGCCTGCATTATAGTAATTACCGGGGTAATGATAATACTTATTGGTGTGCCTTTCCACATACAAGCCTTCACACGTCTTCATGCGCTGCACAGCACCTCCAGTGGGCTGGCGAGGTGAGCCCTGCAAACATCCGCTCCCTGCAGGCAAGGAAATGAGCCCAGGCGTTGGCCGAGATGCAGGTCCCAGCGCCTGGGAAGGGAGCCAGCCCTGGAACCCAGGCCTGGCTCTCTGCGCGTCTCTCTTCTGCACATCCGGTCACAGACGAATCAAAGTTCATAGGCAATTTTCCTTAGCTTTTGGTTTCTGGACACCCTCTGTGCCGCTCCTAGCGGAGGTTTGCCCTACTGGAAGGAAGGGACTAATTTCCAGCGGCCCACACCTTGATAGAGGTCACGTCTCACTGTTCTCAGCATCAATTAATTTTACTTACGTTACAAGTATAAGAATCCAAATATTTGTAAAAATAACCTGGAGGTCAGGCACATGATAATACTTTTTTTTTTTTTCGGAGTGGGCAAATAATCGCCTTCAAAGGCAGCAACTACGAAGCAGTAACCCTCCAAGTGAGGCCAGACCCTGCAGCTACACCACCAGCGGTGACTGGGAAGGGCTGCTGTTCCCTAGGAGTCGTTAAGGATAGTTTGGATTTGTAGCTGACATGTGCTCACTGTTTCTCATTGAGTACGGTCCGATTTAACTGCTTTCATTTTCCCAGTGCTGTGTGTGCGAGCCTGTGTCCACGGGTAAGGTCAGAGGTGCGAGGTCATGGGGAGGGTACTGGGTTTGGCTCCCAGCTCTTCCACTAAACTTTTCAGGGCGCTGCCTTCTTCACCTGTAAAGTGACGGTTGCAGTAGTGAGCAGTAGTGAACGCAAGCGGTGGCTCTTTTGCACCACCCAAACCTGTAGGATTTGTTGGATCTGCTCAAGAAGGGGATCCTTAACCACAAAAGCACCTTAGTAACAGGAAGCCGGGAAGATGATAGACACGCACATGTAATTCATGTGGATCTGACTTTATCTGTGGCAGGTTTTACATCCAGAAAATATACTTCACGTGGTTAGTGCAGATAGATGTGGAAGCTTCCAATCCTTGGGCAACGCTGCTGAGAACAGGGGTGCATGCTCGTGAAGGGAGGCGCAGTGGCAGCGGCATGGCACAGGGTCCGCAGTTCAGGCCTCGGAGGTGGGGGTGAGTGGGTGCTTGGTGGAGGTGAGTGTCGAAGTGCCCTAGAACAATAATTTACCTGACAGGTCCGCCCACTGTTTTTGAATTTGGTGAGGACAAGGGTTCTGCTAGCTCAGCCAGCATGATGAAGGTTGCTTTTTGTTTTTACATTGCTAAGGAAAACTGCTGGGGGAAGGGGGGTGGGGGCCGGGTGTGCCCACACGGGAATACATAACCTAAGTCTCAGGAACTCGTTTTGGGGTGTGAACAGCTTTATTACTTTTCCATGGTTCTATGGAGAAAAAATTAGACTTGTGTTCACTTTGATAACCTTACCAACCTCAGCGTCGCTGTTTTAAAGAACTAGAACTAAGTCTCCACAAAGGCCGTCTTCAAACTTACAAAAACCAAAGTAGGATTAGAAATGTGTGAGCCCAGAGGTGAAAGGGAGTGATTGCAGACACTTACCTAAAGTCATTCTGGTTAGAAAGGAGTTGATTTTACATGGAGTGCTCACATACCCCTTTTTCTCTAGGAGTTTAACCTAAACAGAAAAGGTGTTTTTTTAATTCCCCCCCCCCCCACCCCCATCAATTGCATCTGGTTCCTTTATGCTCAAAGGAGAATAACAAAACTTGAGCAATTCCTTAGGCTTATTTTGAATTTTGTGTCTTGGAATTGTTTTACAGTTCTCCAGCCTCCCGACAGCGCTAGAGGTGGGCTATAAGGTGGTGATGAACTTTTCCACTATTCTGTCTAGCGGGGGTGTCCAGCCTTTCGGCCACACTGGAAGAAAGAGTTGTCCTGGGCCACACATTAAATACATTGCGACATGTAATCACACACAGAAAAATCTCATAATGTTTTAAGTAAATTTACGATTTTGTGTCAGGCCGTATTTATAGCCATCCTGGATTGCATGCGGGCAGTGGGTTGGACACCCCTGGAAAGTTTTGGATCTTTGGGGTATAAATTAGTAGAGGTATTTTTTCATAGCACTTTGAAAGGACACTGTAGGGGTCGATGGGGGCAACCAAAGCCGGGAACTTGGGTGGCACGCAAAGGTCCGCCCCTTTGAGGAGCTGCCCTTGCTTTCATCAGGGAGCCTGTGCGCTTCTCTGTGAGCGCCAGGGGCTGAAAGAGGCCTGTTTCAAAAAGTTGTGTGTGTTGATGCAATGTGGGAAATTGTTTACTTCACAAATGCAGACTGATAAGAAAAAAATTCCTGAGAACACTGGAGATATGTTTGAGAATTTTCTTCATTGCAATAAATAGCATCTTTCTAATGAAAATGAACTTTATGAGTCCAAGTATGCATTTTAAAAGGTTTGCAGATTTATGCTTTTTATGCAAAGTTGATGAACTAAAAGAAAAGGGATGAAATCAAGTGCAGTGAACTAAAGTTTTTTCTTTCTTGTTTTTTAACGTTTTTTGTGGGGTGGGTGGTGGAGGGTAATCCCACCTGAAGTCTCTCTCTGGAGTTTGTACCCCTACACTAGCCAAACTATAAGCTCTTTGCTAGCAGCCTTGTCAGATACCTCCTTGTATCTTCCCCAGCGCCTGGCAGAATGCCTGCACACCTACTGAGCGCCCAGTAAATATGGGTGATGAAGGCAGCCTTGTCTTTCTGATGGGGCCAAACCGTGGGGACAGTCCCTTGTTGTTGCACCCTTGAGTTCCAGGTGCCATCAGCTCTGACCCCTCCTCCCGCCCTCCCTGCCGCTTGTTTGGATGGTTCAGGCAAACGCAGCCCTTGCTCGCTGCTGCTGACCAGAGAGCTGAGGGCCACGGCCTGGCTGGAAGAAAGATTGATATGCAAATTCTTTACTAAAAACAATACTAGAAAACCACTACACAGACAGACAAAAAACCTCAGGATGCCTCCTTAGCTCATGAAGAAAGGGGTCGGACCGCACCGCATGGTCCTGTCTGGAGGAAGTCGGTTTGCTGAGGCCCTTCCGCCTCTTGGGCCCAGCAACTGGGCAGGCTGACTGCAGTCACATCTGTCACACGGGGCTTGGATGGCAGGGACCATCCTGAGTTACGGAATTCTACTTTTTCTCCCAGGAGAGGGAGGCTGTCCACCAGGGAACTTGGGCAAAACAATACAAAGAGTCCCTCAGAAGGACACAACATCTGTTGAGTTTGGAGGGTAATTTTTTTTAATCCTAAGTATATTTTATCTGGAACAGTAGAAAAGGGCAGCTCATTTTTGGCTTTTGTTGTTTTCTCCAAACCTGGGCAGCCCCATGTCCAAACGAGTCCTTAGGTATTTTGTCTTGCACTCCTTCATCCCTTTCTTTCCAGGCGATGCGCTCCAGCGGGAATTCTGGGTGCTGGGGGTCTAGGATGAATGAGTCACTCCTTGGAAGGGAACCGTGTCGCCTGAATCGGTCTGTGTGACTTAGACTGTCAGTGTCCAGTCCATGCTGGAAGAGGCTTCTCTGGTCCCATCCTGCCCCTGAAGAATAACAGAGGGGCCTTTTCTTTCTGGAATAAGTCATCCATATATATCCCACTGGCCTGTCTGTTGAGTTTGGTGGGAAATGGGCATCTGGGAGTTGAAAGGCATTGATCAGTAGATGTTTGGGACAAAAGAGCCCCTGCTTCTGAGGCCTGCCTCTGTGGAGGCCAGAGCCCACTGCTGGGCAGCCTGGAAGGGCTGGACCTGCCTGGCAATAAGAGAGTGCAGAGGGTGGGGATGAGGGTCCACCATGTCGGAGGGATCCCTCCCAAAGACATCTTGAACTTGGAGGGAATGGGACCCTGTCAGGACTGACTTCGGCAGGGTGTGGGCCTCCCACAGGTTTATTGGGGAAGTCTCAGGCTTGTCCCATTGCTTCGGCCTCTGCGGCTGCTTTAAGACCCCCATTCCCATACCCTACGTGCAGAGACCAGCGGGGCCTCTGGGACTTCTGCAAATGCCATTGTGTTCGGAGAGACAGGGGGTTGCCAGACATGCTGTCAGCTCCACACTTGGAGCCCAGTTCAACACGCTGGTAGTTGAAGTGACACTGGCTGCTGCAGCAGGCGACATCCGCGTTTCAGTAGCCCCAGAAAATACGAGTCCATTTCTCTTTCCTGGAGGGGCCGGTGTGGTGTGATTGAAGGGCGCAGGGGCTGCCTTTGGGTGGGATCCCTCCAACATCGGGGACCCTCGTCCCCACCCTCTGCGCTCCCTCAGGACATGGTAGGACTGCCACCCAGGGCTGCCAGTCCTTCCCCTCCAGCTGGCTGACCAGGGTCAGGAAGTGGATAAATCTTCACTTGCTCCAGTAGCTTTGCCTCAGTCTGAAATTTTAGAGATGCACTAAGATTTTTGTGTGAAGCCGTAATTGATTCATCTTCATTGTCACGCAGTGAACCAGTTTTATAGTAATGCACAGCGGTCCACAGTCACACATCTGCGTGATTTGCCAGCCGGCTCTCTCGATGGCAGCCACTGGATATTCTTACTGCTGCCTGGTAGCCTCGTGCAGGTTTCTGTTTCTGGGAAGGAGACCTTCCAATGTGTTTGCTGTCATTGCACATCAAAGACTCGGAATGAAAGAATCTCTAATACTCAACATCAGAAATCTTCATCTTGTTAAACTAGTCTAAAGGATGCGGTTTTTGGTATATTGTAATTATTATCAGTTTAGGGCACGCACCTTTGAATTGCTTTGAAAATGTATCTGCATGTATCAAATGGAATATAAACACCATAATGACTCGGTACTCACAACCATGCGCTCTCTAAGGAACAAATTCTTAATGTTAAAAATTGTTTCATTCCTTTTTCTCCTTATGATTGTATTTATGTTCCTTTTCCCTAACACAATTTTATTCCTATTGCTCATAGTACGGATAGTTCTGTTTTCAAAAGTCTTATATCGATAACTCCACCACACTCTCTGCAATAAAAATAAGTGCATACATTAGAACTGATCTTTAAAATTTTTCTGTGACCCCAGCATTGTAAGTGTTTACAAGTTACTGTGGAGGAAGTTATTTCTATAATTATCAACAGTACAAAATGATCTAACTACCACTTAGAAATGTTGGCAGATAATCGCCAAATAATCGTAAATCCGAATGAGATGGGATCAGATGTGGGGCCATAATCGCTGGCGCTTTTGTTGAAGAGACTGCCGCACCGCCTGTCTGTCCCCAGGCTTTACCCCACAGCACAGCCCTGGAGGAGGAGACCACGTGGGGGGAGGAGGGCCTCGGGCTGGGGCGCCAGGTCCCAGGTCCATGGAGGAGAGCTCAGAGCTGACCCCTCTGAGCAGGGCGGCCGCAGCGCCAGCGCTCCACATTCCTCCTGAGGACCCCGCTGTGACATACCCCTGCCTCCCCGCCGCCGCCACCAGCCTGCACACGTTTCCAGGTCCTGGGGATTCCCATCACCATCTACCTATTATTGCCCTACCTTTTCTACCTGTTGCCCAACTTCCTCAAAGTATTTCCCAACTCAGCTTGCACTTAGCCTCCATTTGGTTGTGTAGGTTTTCGCTTTTGCCAGGCTGGTGGGTGTCCACTGGGATCTTCCTTTGGTTTCCATTTCCATCTTCCCGATCACTAAAATGTTGGCTTCTTTCCAGCTGTTGAGCCCTCCCTTGCTTTCCCTTGCAGGTAAAGTGGCTGCTCAAGCCTTGCCCCTTCTACTGTCTGTCTGGTAGATTCCCAAGCCAGGGACCTTGTTAATCCCTCACAGCGCACCCTGGCTCGGGCTTTCCCCTTCTCACGGTGCCCTTTCCTAAGCCACAGTTCTAAAAATAAACACATGAATTAGTTTTCCATTAGGATTCTTTGGGACCGTTCTTCCAGCCTAGGAGGATCAGCGTCTGGGTTTGGCTTCTGTTCTGGTGGCTTCCTAGCTATGCCGCCTTGAGGAAGTTACACTCAGTTTACAATGGAGTCGCTTGCTCAGACATACAGGGATGTATGTGCCTGGCATTCTGTGTGCTGTGCAGAGACTCACACTGAATGGCTATTGTTGTGTTGGCTGCTGTCATTTCCTTTATTCCACAGTCTAGGACACGGGGGGCAAACACAAGGCCTGCCGGCCGAATCCAGCCCTCCACCTTGTTTCTACCTGGCGGCAGCTCCGAGCTCTCACTTAACTGTTAACGAGTAGTTACATTTATACTGTCCTAAAATTACATTTGGCCCTTTGAAGGCAACCTCAAGGCTGATGTGGACCCCAGTGAAAATGAGTTGGACACCCCTAGTAGGGGAAAAGAGGTCAGTGCCCCTGACTAAGTAGTCAGGTGTTGCATGTTTTAAACATTCTTGTAGCACACCAGTAGGAAATTAGTGATGTAGATGAACATATTAATGAGCCTGAAAAGTATGGAAAATTGGACCCTAATTTTAACCATCTGCAATAAGAAGAGCAGGGAAAGAAAACAAGAAATAAACTTTGGGTGGAAGTTGGTGTGCATGATGAAACGCCGTGGGTGATTCCGGATTGGACCCCGGCCAAGGCACGAGGGAGGTGGGCCAAGACCAGCTTTCAGTTAGAAAGTTTTCCATCTCAGACCATCCTGAGGTTACCTGAGGTCTGGGAGGGGGTGGGGCCGCCACGCAGGCCTCTACGAGCTGGTCAGGCTTAGAGCGTGGCCCCTTTCCGCCCACTCCTAGGCTGTGGCGCTGGCACAGCCCGTGGACCTCACTCAAACCTCACCATGTGTGTGCTGTGCAGAATCTTGAGCGGGCCAGGTGCTGGGCTTATTCCCTGAGGTAGGCCGGGGGGTCACATGCAGCACCTCAAAACGCTCACTGTCCTTGGGATGATCTGCTTTGTTTTTGTGGAAAGTGGGGAGTGGTCAGCGCTGCTGAGGTCCTCTCCTGTGGTCTCAGAGAGCCAAGAAATAAAAGGATTATAACTGTCCGGATTACACCCCTTCCCCAACTGAAGCTCTGGCATGAAAAAAAAGTTCAAACCGGAATAGGAATCGAAGAATGAAGAGTCAAAGAAGAGTAGCAAACACTCCCCAATGTTACATTGTTGGGAATCATCACATTGTTGGAACAGACATCTGCTGTGCACGGTCCGTGGGACACTGCGCTGGCTCCTGGAGCCGCAGCAGCGGCTGGAGCAGGAAAACCCGTTTCTGTACTCACCGCATCCAGGAGACCAGGTCTCCTGTCCTGTCCAGCTGGCATTGGTCCTGCAGGAAGGGGCCAAGGAGCCTTGGGGCAGGTGGTGCGGTGGCGATGAGAGACCGGCGGGCAGAATGGCTCCCTGGGAGACTGGAGCCTCCCAGCAACAGGGCTGAAGGGTGCCGCAGATGTGGGCGGAGGAGCAGGAGGTCAAGCTGAATGCCGACTCTGAGTGGAGCTGACCTTGAGCGACAGGCTTAGTGGTTCCAAGGTCAGTGCGTCCCCCTGACGAGGACATACGCTAGGGCGAGTTACCGCTCACCCACTGGGGGTCACCTGCCCATCCTCTCACTCACCTGATCTGGTGACCTAAAGGCATCAAGTGTCCCTGGCTAGAAAATACATCCTAAAGGGACCTCATGGAAGCCCCGGGGCCCAACCAGCCTTACAAAAATTAATAGAGAAAGAAGCAAATCTGTCCTCAGCACTGCTATTCCAACGAATAATTTAGTGAGACGGCTCAGAATAAGTTTCTATGTAAGTGTAATATTTTTAATTCAGTGCAAGCTATAAAATCACTAGAGAGGGAGGTAATTTCATCCATGCAATTTTTCTAGTTTCTTGATTTTAAAAATTATTATTTTTTAAACTTTAATAAACAGTTTTTGTGCAAAATCATTTCATGAGCAGCCATTCATAGGACACTATGCCGTCTGAAGACATCGCACCTGTGTGCACCAGTATTTAACTTTACCTCTCTGAAGGGGAAATTCTTCATGCCGGCCAGGTGCGTTCTTGTGAAAAGCCAGGAAAAAGTGATACTGTCATTGCCACCCTCTAGTTCGCAAACGCTGATCCTTCGCTGATTTCTGGTGCTTTAGTGCCCTCTGGTGGTGTAACATGGGAAAACAAGTAATAGTATTAGAGCCCTGATTTTCAACCGGTGTGCGAGAAGAATTTTAAAACATGCAACACCTGACTATTCAGTCAGGGAAAACGACCTCTTTTCCCTAAGACTGTTAAATTAATAAAATGACAATGGCAAACACAACAGCAGCCGTCTGGCGTGAGTGAATCAAAATTACACCTATTGCTTTGGTCAGATTGGCCTATATACATACATAGTGTTGTGTCACGGAACTGTAGTAATTAGTTTATGTGTACCACAAGATGAAAAAGTTGAAAATCACTGCTATATAGTATCATGCACAGTAATGGGTGCAAGTCACACACTGAAAACCATCAAGAAAAATTGCCCATAAAACTGACCTTCCTGGGATGACAGTAAAAGAAAACTGTACAACAATTAAAATAAAAATAATAATAATAAAAAAGACTGACCTTGTTGGTTCATTTAGTTTTGCCTCCCATGAAAATCGCTAACAGCTTTGACACATTGAGTTAATAAAAACAATAACTAACTTCATAAACTGAGACTAGGCTTGAAAACCCATCTAATAAAGAAAAGATGATAAATCTTTGAAAAATGGGACTAACAAAAAATCAGTTCTATTGCATCTGTGTGCTCGTTGGCAACAAATGCCGTCTCCCTGAAACAAGACAGGAAACTTGAAAAAGTCCCAGAAAAGCAGATTGGAAACAAGCCCACGAACAGTATGAAAAATGGCATTTGCCCTCTGAGCCATCCGAACTACAAACTGACAGAGTTGAAGGGCATGGCCCTAGAGTACATAGTTTTCCATCACTTTGATTTTACCCTTTCAATCCCCTTATGTTTTAGGGACATGCCTTTTATTTATTTATTTATTTAATAACATTTTTAAAAGATTTTATTTATTTAATTTTAGAGAGAGGGGAAGGGAAGGAGAAAGAGAAACATCAATGCGTGGTTGCCTCTTGTGTGCCCCCAAATGGGAACCTGGCCTGCAACCCAAGCATGTGCCTTGACAGAATTAAACTGATGACCCCTATGGTTCATAGGCCTGCGCTCAATCCACTGAGCTACACCAGCCTGGGCAGGACACACCTTTTAAATAGAATACAGCTGAGCCCTGGCTGGGTCGCTAGGTTGGTTGAAGCGTTGTCCCCAACAGCGTGAAGGTCACGGGCTCCATCCCTGTCAGGGCACATGCAAGAAGCAGCCAATGAATGCATAAATGAGTGGAACAGCAAATCAATGTCTCGCTTTATTTTTTTCCTCTCTCTCTCAAATCAAATGAAAAAATTTAAAAAATGCAGGTCCTGCCATTGAAGATCCTAGATTTTGTAAAGAATGAAGGTGTGTGGAATCCGAGGTCAGAGAGGTGAACTATCTGCCGGCTCTGGGTCTTTCTACAATTGATACTCAGCAAGTCACATGTCACATACAACATACACAGGGTCCTTGGAAGAAGTGAAAATTCCACAGTGAGAGAGTCTGGGCGATGTGTTCCTTACCTGCCCTCAGCATATTGAGCTGTATTTGTGTTTACTCAGTTGACTTATTTATTTATTCTACATTTCACTAGCCCTTGGTGTCCATAAAACTTGCCTGTGTTATACATCTCAAAATTTCAGTGGCTCAATCATACATTTATTTTTTACTCATGATCCAAGTGGGTGGGTGCAAGGAGCAGTGGGGACTCTGGGTTTTGAAATCAGAGCCCTGACCTTGGCCGCTGGGCACCCAGTGTCAGCACGTGCTTCTAGGATCCCTGCACTGAAAATATTAATATATATACACATATATATGTATATATACTATGTGTGTGTGTATATATATATGTGACAAAAGGAGGAACACTGCGAATCATGCGTGCCAGCATTGCAGACCATCTCAGGGTAGGAGATTTATTTTTAACCTATACATGGAGGACAGGGCAAAGCTATTGGCTTTCTGAAACCCCTGTCGGCCTGGATTCTCTTTTCTCTGGATTGTGCTTTTTGTCAGAAATGAAGAACACGTCTGTTTGTTCCCGGAGGGGACTGTTTGTTCTTTTTCTGTGTGTTCCCGTTTGTTCTTTCTGGTGGTGCTCCATCAACAGGCCCGTTGCCTTCCTACATGAACTTGGTCTTCACTGTGATTCAGGATTGGCGAAGCAGAGAGGACTCCCTTTCCTTGTGAATGCAGCAGCGAGAGAACCACGGGGGCAAGAGTGCAGCAGGAGGACTCAGAGTGTGGTGGTAATAGCAGGACAGGGAATGTGGGGTGACACTGGGTTCAGTTTAGGGGTTCAGTTTAGTGTTGGTCTGCAGGAGATCCCTCAGGGTACTGGAGAAATAGCAGCCAAAGTAGGAAACACAAGAACTACAAATTCAGAACGATTGCTAATAAATGAGCTAATGTGTGATTTATACATGTGTATATATTTGTCTGCACGTGCACACAATATATACAACATTTAGCCCCTTCCAGTAACATTTATCAGCAACCTGTTTGAAGAGAGATTGGTTGTTAAAAAGAAGCTCATAGGTATTTATGTTTTTGTAACGTTCAGTTAAACTGTTCAGTATACTTCGTGAGTTTAAGGTACTCTCAAGCAAGTAACTTTTTTTTTTTTTTGTTGTTGTTGTTGCAAGCAAATACCTACTTAGGAGGGTACCTGCCAGACTTTTCTGACCACAGGCTTGGTTATTCTAGGCCCTGGGAGAAACTGACAAAGAAAACTAGCACTTCTAATTGATTTCCACTAGATGGCACTATTGAGTGCAAGTTCAACCTGCTGTAGATTTTAAGGCAGAAATTTGACCAATCATAGAAGACATTTATTTATATTGGGTTACTTTCCCCTTCTACATTAATATTCAAGACAACACGCAGACCACTTTGTTCATTTTGCAAATAAAGAATCAAAATTTGTAACCTGGAAATTTGAAAACACTGTTAAATTCTTAAGGAGTTGGTATGGTATATTTTCTGCTATTACATTGGAATCCATAGAAAGGACATTTTTATTATAAAACATCATGTTTTGGTCATTTTTACATGTATTGTAAGTTTTGATCACAGCAATTTTCATTTTGGGGCAAAATAATTTTATTTCCAGACCACTGAAAGAGTAGGGGCTGCTTTTTTCTCCATTTTTTTTTCAATCAGGCAAGAAAATATTTCGAGTGGCTGTGTTGATGGGTAAAAATAAACTACCTCTGAGTGCCTAGTGTCACTTCGATTGCCATGCGACATTATAAACGAAAACTGTAAAAAATAAATAACGCGCCAATGGCGGACTGAGGAGTACAATGTACTCCGGTTCTGTGTCGATGTGCAATAACCGCAAATCCAACGACTCCACTGGCTTTTGTTTCCCGCGAATCCACAGTGGGAGGGGGCCTGTCAGTGTCCGTCACTGTGCAGTGAGGAAGCTGAGGACCACAGGGCTGTGCAAGCAAACCAACTGCGGCGATCGGTGATCGGGTCACAGCGGCGGGTTTGAGGCACTGGAGCCATCCCGACCCTCCCCGTGCGCTTCTCAAGGACTCGAGGCAGGCACTTCGTATTCAAGCAATGATGAATTTGTTTTCTCGTTTATAAATCCTCTGCCTTAAGACAAAGTGCATCTATTCAGCATTGTTAATAAAGTTATTCATTCTAAGGTTTTATTTTAAACACGGATACTAAGGAAGATGTTAATATCGGACAGAGACAGTGAGACAGAGGAAGGGCCTTGCGTTTGGGGTGCCGGGTCTTGAGGCCTCTCCAAGCTCTGGATTTGGTGAGGTTGTGGGAACCTTTGGGGCTTGGGTTCCTCAACCATCACATAACAGGGTCAGATGGCTGATTTCTGACAGTCCCTTGGAGGAGCGGGATTCTGTGCTATTCTTTTTTTTTTAATTTTTAAAATTTTATTTTAATTGTCCAAGTACAGTTTTCCATCTTTTACTCCCAGCCCAGCCCACCCCCAGCCCTCCCTACCTCCCTCCCATTTCCATCCCCCCTAGGGTTTGTCCATGTGTCCTTTATGCTTGTTCCTATAAACCTTTCCCCTTTTCCTCTGAAATTCCCTCCCCTCTCTCCTCTGCTCACTGTCAGCCTGTTCTCTATTTCAGTGTCTTTGGTTATGTTTTGCTTGTTTGTTTGTTCTGTTGATTAGGTACCTGTTAAAGGTGAGATCATATGGTATTTGTCTTTCACCACCTGGCTTATTTCACTTAGCACGATGCTCTCCAGTTCCATCCATGCTGTCAAGAAGGGTAGGAGCTCCTTCTTTCTTTCTGCTGCATAGAATTCCATTGTGTAAATGTACCATAGTTTTTTTATCCATTCATTTACTGATGGGCATCTCAGTTGCTTCCAGGACTTGGCTATTGCTATTCTTTATGACTGCTCTCTGTTTCAGAAAGGACTCTTCGATCCTCCCTCGCCCTGTAGCCTCTTGTGTGTCCACACCTCCTCATGGCTGTGTCCTTTTGTTAGATTTGGATCTGGTGACTAGAATATGACACTTATTTTTCCCTCTTTACCACCATATGAGTCTTTGTCCCTGAACTTCTCTTAAAAGGTGCCGCTGGAGTGTTGGGATTTATATATAAAAGACTAACCTAAGTGTCACTGTTTATTGATCATTGTTAAAGTCCTAGCTGTCCTAATGTGTGGCATCAAATGAACAGGGTACAGGGGGCTTCCCATCTCTTCAAGTTCTGGATGTAAATGCATCAGTGTTTTCATTGTTGTTTAAAGTTCGGGAAAATGTTGTCTTTATAGTAAATAAACAAGAACACTCAAGGTTATATATTCAATAGAAGTAAAATTTAGAAAAAATCTATAACTGTCTTTCCTTACAAGAGAGGAAAAGAAATAGAAATTTACAGATTATTCTGTGATGTAATATCAATTCTGTACTTGAACATGAGTTGAGTGTGGATTCCAACATGCATGCTGGGGGGAAGTCAACGCAGTTAGAAAATCTATCTTAGTATATTTCCACTTGGAGTTCAGTATGTTCCAAAACATCGATTTTTCTCACTGGCTTTTTTTTTTTTTTTTTTTTTTTTAAATTCTGAGAAAAGGGAAATGCTGCTGCGGGAGATGGTGAGGAAAGTTGAAGGAAACAATAGTCATGAGTCATCGTGTGAGTGTGAGCCGGGGTTGCGGAGATTCCCACGTGCAACAAAAGTGCTGGTGGAGGGACATGAGAGGGGAAAAAAAATCTCAGCTCTTTTTTAAAATCTTACACTAGCCCAGAAGAAAGTTCGAATTTTAAAAAGCAAAAACGAACATCTGCGTCACCCGCACTGCTGGCTTCCTTGAATTATGGCCGTGTGAACTCGATTTCTGTGGAGATTGGATTCCTGGGGTAGTTTCCTTTCCTACCAGGTCCCACAGTTCCTTTTCCTTTTTTTTTTTAAGAGTTGGAATCCCCTTCTGATTAATTATAAATCATAATGTCCGTCCTCATCACACGAACCAAAGTGATGTGGCCCGTTCTTTGCTGAGCAGAGGTGGGCTTTGGAGACACTCCCCACCCCCGAGTTTTCTAACCTGCCCGGTTCTGATAAGAGCGGCAGCTTTGGAACAATGCAGCCTAGGTTTACTCTGGCAAGTGGCTTTTCCTCAAGGGGGTGGGTGCCTGGCTGCACCCCCTGTTTCCCAGGCTCTCTGCCTCAAGCCTCTGAACTGGCAGCTGGGGAAACAGGCATTTCTGCAGATGCAAAGTGAAGACTTCCTCGTGCTTCGAAATGAAAACCGCCCTGCTCCCCAGAGCCTGGGCGCTGGCAAACAGATTTCTCTTTTCTGTGGCTGAGCGTCTCTCCTCTCTGCATATGGATTTCATCAGGAAAAACGCAGCATTGGAGACATTTATTTGGTAATGACTGTGGTAGCCCTCATGCTCAAAAGTACAGTTTGAAAACATTATCCTTCTCATGTTAGTCATTTCCCAGTGATTACTAAGACGTATGAGCAAGGTTGCCTGTCACGATGGCTTAAATCTGCCAGCAAGAAGGAGCAGACCTACCCGGCCGTCTTCCTAGTACTAGGTCACTACTTTCTCCTTTGTACTAAGCTTCTTGGTTCTTGGAAGAAGAAGGGAGCTAGGACTCTCTCCTCTTTAGCTATAGGTGTATTATTGCTCACAGGCTTGCTTCTAATATGAGCGGTGTCTGGGGCAAAAGTACAAAGGTAAAGGCCACATAATGTTTGCTAAACATCTAGAAATCATAAATCCATCTAATGGAACGTTAATTCAAATGTGTTCCATTCCCCTGCCTGAACAAACTTACCTTTTAATGTGATGTGGACATGCAGGTGTGAACGTGAACTTCTCGGACCACTCTGATCTCTGGTTTGGAAAGTGACGTCAAGGGTTGCAGCCGGCCTCTGGCGTGTGACCTGGCCTTTTGTCTTTCTGTCCTCAGCGCTGTCTCCCACCGTGAGAGGCCTCCCATGCACAGGTGTGGATACGTCAGCCCTCACACATTTCTAAGCTTCCTCCACACCTTCTGCAGCCCACAAACAGAGGCCACTCGATCACCCACAGGGTCTAGCAGTGGAGGCGTTAATGGCACATTGGCCTGAGGAAAGCTTGGGGGTCGTTGGAGCAAGGGTTTGGAACTGGTGTATACGGAGCATCGCCTTGAAGAGTTCATGTCTTCAATGGCCCTTCGGTCACAGATACTCCTCAGTCCTCATGAGGGCACAAACAGGAGAACACAGGGCCCAGGACAGTACACTGCTTTCTAGAACCTCTGTTGAGTGGACTGCATTGGAATAGTTGGTAACGTACCATGGCAAACAGAGCAGCAACCAGATGGGGAGGAGGATGCTGCTTAAATTTACTTTGAACGTGGGGACCAAAGCAGAACAGGTATGATAAGTAGCCATGCATACAATGTTACAGATGAGCAGGATAGCCTGTCCCAGGTGTTACCCCACCTCTACAACACGTTCAGCTTTTTAAGCGATGCCATTTTTGAGACTTTGGTATACAAAGAAGATAATCTTTTTAGCTATTGGCCCTGTATTCTCAATAACCACGTAGTCACTCACTGAACCCAAAGACAAAACAGCAGACTGTGTAGACATTGTGCTGGGGTGTGGGCAGCCCAAGTACGGCTGCCAGCATCCAGATGATGCAACATGGGCCCTGTTCTCAAGGGGCTCAGTCTTCGAGTAGGACATTAGGATTGTGTAGGGTAAGCACTAATAAAGAAGTGTTGAAGATACTTTGGTATCTGTGGGGATTTAACCAGGTCCTGGAGGCACAATAACACGATGCCTAAGTGGGTAGCTTTTGGGCTCAGAGCGCTCTTTGCTTAGTTCCCTTCTCTACCAGTCTTGGCTTGTTAATAAACCTTAACTTATCTGTGAAATGGCCCATGATGAGAAGTCCCTCACTCACTCACACACACCATCCTTACCCGGTCACTGGACACTCGGTGTGCAGCATAGCCACCATAGGAGGTAGGTGCTACTAGCTTCACTTTGTAGAGGAAGACACCGAGGCATGGCGAGGTCACTGAAGGCATCAGAGGTCACATGGCTGGTAAACAATGGGGCCACCCAAGCAGCTTGACTGCTGTCTCTCATCGTGATCCCCTTCTTCTTCCTTTTAAGGAACATGTGTCCTGACCTGGAGTAAATGCTCAGTGCCTCACAGTATAATCGCAATACTGACTCTACTTAGATAAAGGGGAGGCAGGAGAGGTTTTGTATCAGAAGTGATGAGTAAGTTGAACTTGAAGGAGGCTGGGGTAGACCAAGCACTTTTGAACAGAGGATACTAACTGGGTCGGAAAAAGGAAGAGGTAGAACTGAAGGATGATGGGGCCAGAGTGAGTGTCAGGGAGCACTGGGGTGGGGGTCCAACTGTGGAGCAAGGGGGACACCAAACTGAGGACCTCCGTCTTCAAGGTGTAGGAGGTGGAAGAAGGGGTAAATTGACAGGCTTTAAACAGGGAAATTACTATTATCATGTGACTTCCTAATATGATAATACATCATTAATCGTGAAAGATAACTTTAATGCTCTTCAACTCATGCATTGGGACCCCTTTAATTCTAAAAGCTGAGGGTAGGGGATGAGTCCAGAAGCCAGCCTTCCATAGCAGACGAGCAAAAAGACGTTCGCTGACGTGGAGGCTGCACGTCCTTCAATCCAGCGGCTGTAGGAAAGAAGGTGGGCCAGGTCCCTGCTGCCCCAGTCTTACCTGAGGCTCACCTCCTGAATGCACTGCCCCTTTTGATCAGAGTCCCCTCCCGCTCCTGCAATTCACAGGGGACCTTGAGGATGAACTTCTGTGTTTACATCTGCTGGAATTTTTATCTTTTCCAGTAGTAAAACACACTGAAATAAATTTCACATAATTCTTACCGCAGACACGCTCTAAGTGCACAGGAATGCGATTCTGGGTACAATATCTTCCTCAAATATTTTTGGGGCACTGTAACTACGCATCAGCATGCTGTGTTTGGTGGAAGGAAAAATATTGTAAATATAAAAAGCTGTAAGTTAATCACTTCATGCAATTACATAGTTTTTATAATTCAAATGGGCCCTTTGTGTCATAGTCTCCTGAACTCAGACTCTTTCTCGTTGTAATAATCCTGAAAAATAATTGCCCAGCGTTTCCAAGTAGCTGTTACTTCCCCCATCTCCCATGTCGCATGTAAGGAGACGCTGCTTATTTAGCAATTAGGGGTGGATGCGGCGGATTAGCAGAACACGCAAGGCTGGTCCCGCGAGTTTCCCAGGGGGAACGTATCGCGGCATGAACGTGTTGGCAGAGCCAGCACGGTGCTACCAGTTAAAGACCATGCTTTGATTTTGGAAATGCCATACTTCAGAAATCTTGGTCTCTCATCAGATAACTTTTAAACATTTCTACATGTTCTAACTCTCACTGAAATGAGTTGAATTAAAAGTCTAACTTTAGGTGCTTTAAACATACATAACTTCAGCCCATGTACACTATGCATTTATATGTGCGACCACGGTCATCCCAGGGTGGAAAAGTGGGTTTCACAGTTTTGACTGAATTGTCCTTTTAAATAATTGGACTGGATATCTTCGCAAAGCCCACTGTTCTTTGACTGAATTAATTTTATTGACAAATCATTGCGGTGTTGTGAGGAAACAGTTGCAGTGTGTTTTGAAGTTCATGATCATGGGAGCCCGGTCACAACCACTCCCCCTCCCCCAGCCTCTGGGCTCTGATATTGGCCTTCACAAGTTTCCTTCCGCCAGACACACTCACAGTATCCTTCTGCTTGTCAGCACTCCAGCTGTGATCCAATCTTGTCATTAATGGTGGGGTCTTTTCTTAGAAATCATACCCCCTTCCTTTTCCAACAAGACAGATTTTGTAGGCTCTTGTTTTCAGGGACAGTTCACTAAGTTGTATGGATGTGTCACGTTAGTAAGACTTCAGGAAGATGTGACCAGCATGGAGCCTAGAAATGTCCAGTGGCCATCAGGTTAAAGGTGGCTGACCATGCTGATGACTTCTGTCCGATGTTCTGATGATAGAAGTGAGACTACCACGATCACTCTTCCTTAAGGGGAACTTCAGGTATCCCAAGTGCCAGGAGGAAAATGAGGCCTAGAAAGGTTAAATGTCATGTTCAAGGTCACACAGCCAGTAAATGGCAGAGTGCATGTTTGAACTTAAGACTGCTTTACTGAAGAGCAATTGCTGCTAACAATGAAGTTCAAATCCCAGGTTTGTGGTCTGATACATTATCCCTCGTGCTTCTGCCTTTTTTTTTTTTTTTAAGCTAACATTTATAAAGCATTTGTAAAACACTTTCTATATGCCAGGTAGGCTCTTAACACTTTACAATATGTCAACAATTTATGATCTAGACACAATTTTACATACGAGGAACTGAGACACAAAGAGGATAATGAACTTGGCTGATGTCCACTTACATGAATGATGCTCACATGCTACATGACCTCTGCCGTTTCTAAGCCCCTATGAAGGCAAACTGATTAGTCATGACTCTAGAGATCTAGTTTCACATTATTTCTGCAGAGCACAAATAAGCTGTATCCTCACCTTGGATGCTGGAACATTATATAGAACCAAAAGATTAAGTTCAGATTATATTAATCATACCTGAAAGGCAACACATGGCTCACAGGGAGTCACGTCTTCATTTTGATTATTTAATCGAAGAAGAAAAAGTGGTATTTTGATCAAAAGCTTGCTGAAAACTGTTATTGCTAAGGATTTAAAAGTTAGATTATATTTTGTTTTAAGCTGTTTATGAAATTCAGTCTTGGGGTTTTATAATCCTCAAATCGGCTTTAATTAATTTGTCAAATCCTTTTAGCAGAATTTGTTTTAGTGTTTTTGTGCACCAACCAGAAACAGCGCTGTGTTACTATTCAGTAATCTTTAGATGAGGTTTGCTCATATGACCTAATGGTCTGTATAAATAATCTAATTCACAGCACCCCTACTAAAAGGAGAAACTTCAATCCTCTGTTTTAATTTCCAGTGTGATCTGTAATAGTCATACACATTTTCTCTCACTGGCAAAAACAAAACAGAACAACTCCCCTCACACAAAAAAACCCAACAAAACCAAATCCCAAAACAAAGAAAACCCAGCTGCAATAATGTCATTGATTTGTATGAATAACATGACATAACCTGCAAACATGCCAAGATTAAGATTTGATACTTCACCTAAGGACACATCCATTAAGCATTGATAAAAACTGACACTTTCGCTTTAAAATGGAGTCCACTGAGAGGTGTTTTAATTTTAATATCCCAGATTAATTCACACATCCAGGGGGTAAGTTTCTTATCATGCCTGAAAAATTTCTCTGATTTTAGTTCTGTCATTATTCTAATAAACTCTTTCTTTATATAAAAGAATGGAGAATGCTATGCTAGACTATATTTACAGTCAAATATCTTATATTACCCCTAAAAATTCTAAAAATAGTTAACTGGAAAGACAAATAAAAAGTCAACATATACATCTAGGAGGATAGTGGCACGGTAGGAGGAGGCAGATTCCACTTCTTCCTACACATGGGAAAAAAACCTAGCTGATCTATAGAGGAACAGAGCAGACAGCCAACAGTACCACAACATATATGAAAATAGGAGATCAAAAACTGTAGCAGACACTGAAAAACCAGATGGTAAGGAGAGTTCTTCAGGACAATAAGAGCCCAGGGATCAGCACGGAGACCAGGGAGGCTAAAGCCCCTGGCCCGGTGCTTGCTGGGTCTGCCACAGGGCTCTAGGGAGGGAGCCAGGTCAAATGCTCGCTCCCTGGCCAAACAAGGGTTGAGCAGCAATGGGAGAGACCTGGTTGCTTGAAGTCGCAGAGAGAGAAGTTAAGGTCTGAGTGACAAACACGCTGGGGCTATGAGCACCCACACATAGCCCTGGGTGGAGTGCATGTCAGAGCCCGTGTGACCAGAGGCACCCGCAACCGGAGGAGGGGGCTTTGTGGAAGACCCATAGCCCATGCTGGGAACCTGGGGAGTGCGAGTGATCCGTGGGAGAACCAGAGCCCATGCATATGAACCCAGGGAGTGCTAATGATCCATCGAAAACCCGGAGCTCACACCTGTGAACTTAGGGTGAGCGCATGCACCACAGAAACCCGGAACCCGCACTTGTAAACTCGGGCAGTGTGCATGCTATGTAGGAGAACTGGTGCTCACACCCGTAAACCCGGGGAGTACACACAATCTGTGGGAAATCTGGAGCTCACCCCTGTGAACCCAGGGTGAGCGCGCAAAACACGGGGAACTCGCGGAGTCCACACTCGTAAACTCTGACAGCACGCACGCTCTGTAGAAAATCCAGAACCCGCACCTGTAAACCAAGGATGGTGCACACTCCCATAGGAGACCCAAGCTCACACCCATAAAGTCAGGGAAAGCGCGCACTCGGCAGCAGGCCCAGAGCCCGTGCTCCAAGGCCTTGAATGGAGAGGTGCCAGGCTAGCCCTGGGGAGAGTAGCCCAAACCTGACTGAGTGCTGAACAGGGAGAAAAGCAGCCATTGCAGCCAGCAAGACCAGAAAAACTGGCTTGGCAAGTTTGAAAACAGCAAGAGGTTTTTTTTTTAAAATAATTTTTTAAAATAAATTTTAAATAATTTTTATCTTTTTTACCTCTCAACTCCTTTTGCTTCTCTTCTTTCTTGTTTTGTTCTTTCTTCCTTTCTTTTCAATGTTATCTCTTCTTCCTTCCTCTTATTCTTCTTCTTTTTTCATTTTTCCCCTTTTCTCTTTTTAAATATCCACGAGTGAGACAAAAAAAAAAAAAAAAGTTGGAACTGTGAACAAACCAGAGTTGGTCTCAAAGAGGGGGCATCCCAACAGCTGAGACAGTGGAAGCTGTGATCACCAGGATACCTGAAGGAGACTGCACCACTGAATCTCACAGGTATTCTACCACAGAAGTTCACACCATAAACCCAGGGAGCCAGAACAGAATAATTTAAGAAGCTGAGGCTAACAAGAAGAGTCTCACAAGCAATGGGAAGACAAAGAAACAATCCCCAAATGAAAGGAAAGGAGGAAGCCCCAGAAAGAATGCTAAATGAAATGGAGGCAACCCAACTGTCAGATTTTGAGTTCAAAGAAATGTTTGTCAGGAAGCTCCATGAGCTCTCAATGAACTACCAGAAACTACAGGGAAGCTACGATGAACTCACTACAAACTATATGAACATAAAAAAGGAAATAGAAACTATCAACAAGGGCTAAGAGGAAATGAAGAATACAATTTCTGAACTGAAGAACACAGTAGAAGGAATGAAAAACAGAATCAATGAAGCAGAAGTTCAGATCAGTGAGTTGGAGGACAAAGTAGAAAAAAACATCCAGAAAGAGCAAGAAAAGGAAAAGAGACTCAGAAAGAATGAAGAGGGATTAAGAGAAATGCAAGACAATATGAAATATAATAATATCTGTATAATAGGGATTCCAGAAGGAGAAGAGAAGAGCAAGGGATAGAAAACCTATTTGAAAAAGTAATAATGGAAAACTTGCCTAATTTGATGAGAGAAAAAGTCACACAAATCCAGGAAACACAGAGAGTCCCAATCAAGAGGAACCCAAAGAGGCCCAAGACACATCATAATTAAAATGGCAAAATTCCAAGACAAAGAGAGAATCTTAAAGGCAGCAAGGGAGAAAAAGGAAGTAACATACAAGGGAGCCTGATAAGGTTAACAGCTGACTTCTCAATGGAAAATTATCCAAGCCAGAAGAGAATGGCAAGGAATATTCCAAGTAATGAGAACCAACAGCCTGCAACCAAGACTACTTAACCCAGCAAGGCTTTCAATCAAGATAGAAGGCCAAATAAGGAGCTTCCCAGTTAAAGGAAGTCTAAAAGAATACACCTCTACCAAACCAGTTCTGCAAGAAATACTAAAGGGCCTGCTCTAAGGAAAGGAAGGGAGAGAGAGAGAGAGAGAGAGAGAGAGAGAGAGAAACACAGGTACAAAAATGGCAATGAATAAGTACCTATCAATGATAACCTTAAATGTAAATGGACTAAATGCTCCAATCAAAAGGCATAGAGTAACTGAATGGAAAACATGACCCACACATATGCTGCCTACAAGAGACCCACCTCAGGACAAAAGATCTACACAGATTCAAAGTGAAAGGCTGGAAACAAATTTTCCAAGCAAATGGACAGGAAAAAAAAGCTGGGGTAGCAATACTCATATCAGACAAAACAGACTTCAAAAGAAGGGCCATAAAGAGAGACCCAGAAGGTCACTTCATAATACTCAAGAAAATAATCCACCAAGAAGACATAAACATTTTAAATATATATGCACCCAATATAGGAACACCTAAATACATAAAGAAAATCTTAGAGGACTTCAAGAAAGATATTGACAGCAACACAATTATAGTTGGGGATTTTAACACCCCACTGTCAAAAATGGACAGATCTTCCAAACAAAATATCAACAAAGATATTGTGGCATTGAACAACACTCTAGATGAAATGGACTTAACTGATATATATAGAGCCCTTCATCCCAAAGAAACTAAATACACATTCTTTTCAAATGCACATGGAACATTCTCAAAGATAGACCACATGATAGGACACAA